>NW_020868393.1:437412-439912 GCF_003789085.1 Penaeus vannamei
TCTACTTTCCTCGTTCATAAAGATAAACATAATGACTTAACGGAAGTGAGAATATAAAGGTGATGATTGCATGGGAAAGAAGGAGACCGACACACACACACACACACACACACACACACACACACACACACACACACACATACACACACACACACACACACACCACACACACACACACACACACGCACACACACGCACACACCACACACACACACACACAGAAATGAGTGATGTTACTCATTTTGGCCAAATGCAATCATCGATTTTTTTCATTTTGAAATTAAGCGACACGAGTTTATCAACTTTTGAAAAAAAAAGAAAAAAATATCTATCATGAAACGCAGCATCAACGATGGAAGTTACGCAAATTTCCTCTCTGTGCAACTTAAATGACATCAAATTATTTCATTCTGGTAAAAAAAAAGGAAAAGTCTATAGAGTAATCTACCACGAAACTCCGATGAATAATATTACGTTTTCTTCTTTCTTTTTTTTTAACACAAACGATATAATTCTAATAAATTTTGATTAAGAAAATATCTACAAAGCGCCGACGAAAGGCAGTGACGTCACGCAGATTACACGAACGCGAGACAGTAGGCGGACGTCGACGGCGCGAACGAGTGACACCCCAACGTAGCTTAACCCCGCGGTCTCTGTCCCTCTGGCGGCGATCGCGGCCACAAACTGTTATCCAAAATCGTAATGAAGAGACCGAATCCCGTGCCAAAAGATCATGGTTTATCCTTTTGCAATTTGGTTGATTGCAGTGTCCGCACCATTTGCCTTCCAGTTTGGTATAAAGTTAATTGAACGAAGGCAGTCTGTCAGCCAATCTACCGACATGATAGCTTTGAATGTATATCTATCGATTTTGGAAGCCGCGGATTTAAGGGAATTAAATTCTGCCGTCCGACAAGCAAATTGAAAGTTGATATTTCCAGAGATGAAATATACATCACATTCGAACAACATTTCTCTATTTTCTCCTATATTAGTTTTTGGACGAAACACAATATGTTGGATAAAAAAGGGGGAAATAATCGCTCTATTATTTTGGCTCCATATCATGCAAATGTCAAAACTGTTTCTGTTGAAATGTTAGCCTGTAAAATTACAAAGGAAGATCAGAGAAGTTGCAAAATTCAATTCTGATATTATGTATGCTGTCTTCGACCTCGTATTGTTTCTCCGAGACTTCTTTCTTTCTTTCTTTCTTCTTTAAAGCAAACTTCGCAATACTTCTTGCATGTCTGCCCATCATATTCTCCATTATGATGTTCTTGTGGTCCTTGGTAATTATTCTTTCTTTCTGGAGAAACACTCCTTCATTTTATATTTTCTTGTCATTTTCCTCGGGACAGACTGACCAGAAAAGCTGCCCTGTCCATAAACGTTCTTCCGAGGAATATGAAGAGGACTGGCCCATTATCATGTCAATCCAGATGTCTACTTTACGACCCCGAGTTCTCCGGGCGCAGCGAGTCTTCGCTTACGCACGACATTCTTGTTTTACTTCGAGCTCTTTTACCACTCTCGGGGCGTCTAATTCCGGTCTCCGCCGATGGAAATCCCGGGAGAGAATGTGTGAAGAAGAAAATTGGTTATGGTCATGAAAAGGCGACGATTTCTGGACCTTGTGAGTGACCAATAATGAACTGCCTTCACTCGGATGGACATGGCTCACACGCGTCTATAAAACCTAACGGTATCCTTGGACCCTTGTTTTATGGACGGCCCATCGGTGTTCTCCCCAATGTCTCCTGCCCCCCTCCCCCTTCCTCTTTACCATCCCTTCCCTTTGCCCTTCTGCCCTCTTTTCCCTCCCCTCTCTTTCTCTTGTTCACCACCCCTACCCTATCCGTTCATACCCTCATCCTTCCATCTTTCTTTTTTCCTTCCCGTCACCCTGCCTTCTTTCACTATCATCCCCCCCCCTTTCCCTTCCCCCGTTCACCAGCCCCTTCCCTTTCCCTTCATCCTCTCCAAGCTCCCCTTCCCTCCCCTTCTCCCCCTCAGTCTTCCATCTTTCTCCACCCCGCTCCCATATCCTCCCCCTCCCCCCTTTGCCGTCGTCTCCCCCCTCCCTCCCTTGCCCCTCTCTTCGTGCAGGGGCAGCCGAGGCCACGAAGGGTCAATATCGGATCGAGTTCGAGAGCGAGAATGCTTACTTGCAAAAGCTCTTGTTAAGGCTGCAAAGTCGCGACGCCGCCGTTACTGAATTTTGCACGTTTTTGTTTATCTGTTTTTCTTTCTTCTTTTTTTTCTTCTTTTATTTCCACTTGGCAGGAATGAGGCCACCAAGGGCAGGGGAATACGGGGTTTCGCGTCCGGATTTACAACGCTCTTTTTATTATTATGAGCGTGATAAAATCGAGAGTGCGTCGACAATCAACCGGTGGCTTTTCGCTCGTCCTGCCCCTTAGGTGCTCCATAAACCCGACCGGCATATCTTTAGTCTGTGGCAGGGATTCAGGAATTTTAAACCCGCAAGCTCCTT
>NW_020868393.1:442412-444912 GCF_003789085.1 Penaeus vannamei
TTTTCTCTCTCCTCAACCCTCCCTCTCTGCCTCTCTCCCTCCCTCCCTCTCTCCCTCTCCCTCCCTCTCTTCCCTCTCTCCCTCCCTCCTCTCCCTCTCTCTCTCTCCCTCCTCTTCCTTTCCCTCGCCACGGATGCCGAAGTTTCCGCTTCGCCCTCGAATGGAGGTGCTTCAAGGAGGAGCCCGCATAGCTTCTCGGTAGTCTCGAGACAGAGTGTTTCCTTCCGTCCCGCATCAGGTCGCCCTCGAGTCGCCGGAGGGTGTGGGATGGGGATGGGAGGTGGAAGGAGATAGGGGGGAGGGGATAAAGGATGGAGAGGGTAGGGTGAAGGGTGGGGGAGGGTGGGGGAAGGGGATGGGGAGGTGGAAGGAGGTAGGGGGGATGGAGGTGGAAGGAGATATTGGGGGAAGGGAAGGGGTAGGGGGATGGAGAGGGTAGGGTGAAGGGGTGGGGAAGGGGAGGGGATAAGGGGATGGAGAGGGTAGGGTGAAGGGGTGGGAGAGGGTGGGGGAAGGGAGGGTTAGGGGGATGGAGAGGGTAGGGTGAAAAGGGGGGAGGTGGGGGTAGGGAGAGGGTGGGGGAAGGAGATAGGGAGTAGGGGATAGGGGATGGAAGAGGATAGGGTGAAGGGCTGAGGGAGGGGAGGGGATAAGGGGATGAGAGGGTAAGGTGAAGGGTGGGGAGTGCGGTTGGGAGGGACGGTGGGGAGAGGGAGGTGAAAAGAGAGAGAAGGGTAAAGGGATGAGGGGAGGGTGGTTGGAGTAAGGAAGGAGAGGGTTAGTTTGATGAAAAGGAATAAGAATAAAGGGAAAGAGAGAAAAAGAAGGAGGATGTAAAGAAGAAAGGTGGAAAGAGATGAAGAAGAAGGGAAGATGAGGAAGAAGAAGGGGAGATAATGAGGATAAAGGGGAATGGAAGGAGAGAAAGAAGAGATTAGGATGAAGGTTAAGAATTCAGGAGGGAGTCAAGGAGTCAAGGAGGCTATGAATTGGAGGGGGGGGGGTTAGGGTCATGGAGACGAGAGGTGAGGGAAGGAGGAGGAGGAGAAGGAGAAAGGGGAGGAGGAGGAGAAGGAGAAATGGGAGGAGGATAAAATGTGGAAGCGGGGGAAGAGAAAGGGTAGGAGAAAAAATGAGGAGGCTTGGGAGGAGGAGGAGAAGGAGAAGGAAGGGGAGGTGAGGAGGAGGAGAAGGAGGAAGTAGAGGAGTGGAGGAGATAGGATAAGGAGGTGGAGAAGGATAAGGAGGAGGAGGGGATGGAAGGAGGAGGAGGAGAGGGAAAAAATGAGGAGGCGGAGGAGGGGATGGGTGAAGAATAGAGGAGGATAATGATAAGGATAAGGGGGGGGAAAGAGGAAGTGAGGAGGGGGAGAAGGAGGCGGAAGTAGAGGAGGAGAAGGATGAGCAAGAGGTGGTGAGGAGGATGAGGATGAGAAGAGGATGAGAGGAAAAGGAAGAAGATGAGGCGGAGACGGATGGAATAGAGGAGGTGGAAGAAGAGAAGGAGGAGGAGGAGGAGGAGGAGGAGGGAGAGGAGGCAGGGTGTGAAATTTTAAAGAGGAACGATGGGGGACAGAGCCCGGCACTTTTCTCATTAAATCTTGCGGTTGTCATTAATACCACTAGTACCATTGTTATACCGACACCATCTTTACAATTGCTGTTCATAATGGCATAACTACAGCCGCCGTTCCTACCTCTTTCTTCAATAATTGTACTATTTGTTGGTACAATAAAAGTATAAATGTTATAAATATCTCTTCATAATAACAACATGGTTATTGTTAACCACGTTATCTATATTACTACTGTTGCCACTGCGATTGTTATTGAGAATAATGGTACCTATCACAAGCACCATTGATCTCATCCTCGTTTTCAACATCATCAATAACTCCCACTCTCACTCCACACTCCCCTCTCTTCGCTGTCTATGTATACGCTTTTATTCTACTATTTATTTGCTGATAAAACATTTCCTTAAGAATTCTTATCCACCCTTTAGCCCACCATGGCCTTCGCCCCTTCCCCTGCCCACATCTTCAACACACCACAACTCACCCCCCCCTTTCCTCCTCCCCCTCAACCCGATATCAACCTTCTCCCCTTCCCCTCCTCCTCCTCCTCAATCCCCCACAACTCCCTCCCCTTCCCCTCCTCCCCCTCAATCGATATCAACCTCCCCACCCCCTTCCCCTCCTCCTCCCCTCAGCCCCACAACCTCCCCCCTTCCCCTTCCCTCCCTCAACCGATATCAACCTTCCCCCCTTCCTCTCCTCAACCCACAACCTTTTCCCCTCTTCCCTCCTAACCCACCTTCGCCCCCCTCCCCCTCAACTCACTGTAACCTACACCCCTTCCCTCCTTCCACTCCCCCTCCTCAACCCACCACAATCATCCTCCCTTCCCCTTCGCCCCTCCCCCCTCAACTCACTGTAACCTACCCCTCTTCCCTCCCCCCCCCCCCTCAACCCACCACAACCATCCCAGCTTCCCCTTC
>NW_020868393.1:449912-457412 GCF_003789085.1 Penaeus vannamei
CAAACAAATTAAATTAATGATTTTAGACTAATACGAGTAAAAAGAAGATTATAAAGAGGGATTAAAGAAAACAAAATATTTAATGTTCCACAGGAAAATCACTCTTAATGCGGAGAAACAAAAACTTTTCACAGTCACAAGTGCAATATTAATTTCAAGCCCCAAGCAAGTTTTAGATCCATGATTCATTCCCGCTGCATATGATTTTCCTTCAATGCATAAGCCTGCAACACATTTTCATGACGTGTTTGCCATGTAAACGAATTATTGCATGTTCTACTTGTTAATTACTTCTCCTTGGTGCAAGAGGGGTCTAAATCCACTCATTATAAGAACTAAGTCTCCGGGAGAGTATTCTGTGCTCTGTAATCCCTTCATCAGAAATGCATTCGTTAGTTCATTTGCAACTTGTGTTACGTAAGCAAGGCCTTGCAGATTGATGATGCAACAGTCTTCACTCCGGCTTCTCAGGGACTTGCATATACTTTATGGATTAGAACTATTGACGTCATAGCAATAATGACGGTAGTTATAATAATAATAACAATGATAATGATGATGATAATAACAATGATAATAATGGCAATAAAATAATAATAATGAATAATAATAATAATAATAAATAATAATAATAATAATAATAATAATTATTATTATTATTGTTATTATTGTTGTTCTTGTTTTCATAATCGTCAGCTGTATTGTTATCATCGTCCTTATAATCATCATTTTTTGGTTATCTTAACTACAATCATCAGAGTGGATCATGTTATCACTCAGTGACACCACCAAGCACTGTCACACGCAATTAAAAACACCTACGAACAACTTCTCCAGAATTAAATTAAACCCTAAAACTACAGCTTCCGCCCATCTCGTACATCAACTTCACGCCCTGACAAAGCGAGCAAATTTCTCACGCCCATCTCCAATGATCTTCCATTCTTCCACGCTCAAGTAATGCAATTTGCAACGTAGCAGAGATAATGCGTCGGAAGTAACACGCTGTGCAGAAGCCTCTCAAACGACTCTGGTCTGAGACGCTGTTGGCTGGCATCTGTTATTTGTTTATCTGTTTACTTCTGTGTTGTTTGTTGTTGTTTGGATTGTTGTTATTTGTTTATCTGTTTACTTCTGTGTTGTTTGTTGTTGTTTGGGTTGTTATTTGTTTATCTGTTTACTTCTGTGTTTGTTGTTGTTTGGATTGTTGTCATTTGTTTATCTGTTTACTTCTGTGTTGTTGTTGTTTGGATTGTTGTCATTTGTTTATCTGTTTACTTCTGTGTTGTTTGGATTGTTGTTATTTGTTTATCTGTTTACTTCTGTGTTGTTTGTTGTTGTTTGGATTGTTTAGTGGAGTCTTCTTTATAATTGCGGTTGTAGGTGTGAGTAATTTTGGTAGTATTAGTAGTAGGATATTGGTTATTGTTCTGTGAATTTCATTTAATCGATGGATATTAGTTAAGTATTAAAGATTATGTGTTTTATGGTGCCTTTAGGTCTCTAGCTTGTGTAATCAGGCTTTTAGATATCAATATTAATTAAATTCCACTTAGTTTTAGGCCTTTATAAGGGTAACGTATATGAACTTTATGGACATCCTTTGGAATTAGGGAAAGTAACATAGCTAGACCATTTTGTTCAGCCATTCTACGTAGACCCTTGAAATCTTATTTTGTAAGGCAACCTTGATAAGTTATAGGTTGGTACATACATTAGGAAACTCATTTTCATTGTATGGACGATAAAGGACTTTCATAGGTATAGTCTGAACACACCTGAAGAAGTTCAGTTCAATCTGTACATTTTTATATCCATCCCCTTCACATGTCTGAATCACATACTCTGTGCCTGTGCCTGGTATTGTATAGCCAGCACACCTACACACATATATACACAACTCAACCCAGTTCTACATCGTTTCAATAGACTCTAAGGCAAAATCAAGGAGCGTTGACTCTACATCCAATCTGTTTCGAACGTTCCATCTTGTGCTGTCGACCAATAGTGGTCATATTTACACAATGGGAAGTAACTCTCCCACTCATGGTTTCCTCGAAGCAGTCAACAAAACTTTCCATGTATAGTTTTTTTGAAGGCAAGGGGACGTAGGCAGAGACGTGTTGGCATAGGATGAGGGTAAAGTGCACTACCAGAGTAGCGTCCGACAAAGAATACAAAACGTAGTACCCAAACTGTTCAGTGCATACACGAGACTGTTCAATGCATACAAGAGTTTCAAATTTCCAATTAAGGAACTGTACTATTTACTTGGCTGGGTTTTGGGGTCCGCTGTTAAAATAAATACAATAACCTTATGGTAAAGACTTTTGCAAGAAAATAAAGTGTAGATGACAGAGGAAATATAACTTTCACACAGCTATATATTGTTTCTTACCAATATATATATATATATATATATATATTATATATATATATATATATATATATATATATATATATATATATATATATATATATATACTTCACAACTAACGTTGCAACGAAGATCATTATTCTTGGGTTGAAAACTAAACAAAATGAAATAAGACGTTTCGGGCGTACTTTCACCCATTATCAGTGCACTGAAATATGGACAATATACAACTTTAATATGTACAGTCAATAATGTAAATTACAAACATATACAAATACAAACATTTAGATTATCCTTAGTTAAAAATGACAAATGTTGGGACAAACTAAAGATTTACATGTTAGGTAAGAATAAGTGTAAAGGGCAAATTAATGCAATACTAATAAAAAAATCATTTGTACATGTTCATAAGAACAATGCAAGTATGTTACTTATTAAGGCACAAAACATATCTAAATTGAAATTTCAAAGTTGAATTACAAAAGGTAATTATCAGAGAAATGTCAAATTTACAATAAACATATTTGAAAAAGGTGTGCAAAGACATTGTGAATAACATTCTAGAAGGTACACATATTAAATTGAAACATCAAATTGACATAGTTAGAGAGAACAAGCTTCTAGAACTTCAGAAGTTCTAGAAGCTTGTTCTCTCTAATATATATATATATATATATATATATATATATATATATATATATATATATATTATATATATATATATATACAGAGAGAGAGAGAGAGAGAGAGAGAAGAGAGAGAGAGAGAGATGTGTGTGTGTGTGTGTGTGTGTGTGTGGTGTGGTGTGTGTGTGTGTTTGGGTTGTGTGTGTGTGTTGTATTTTATATGCACAACACACACAAACACACACACACATACACGTACACACACAAAACAAATAAAAACCTATAAAACGAGAAAGACAGAAATGGCTAAGTATTTGTGGAAAAGTTCATTTTTTAAAGACCAAACACAATACATATAAATATCTTTGCCCTCGTAAGCTGGTGTTTTAGACTTAATATATCCGGTAAATACAGAAAAAAAGTTTCAATATCAAGAGAGAGAGTGAGTGAGAGAGAGAGAGAGAGAGAGAGAGAGAGAGAGAGAGAGAGAGAGAGAGAAAGAGAGAGAGAAAGAAGAGAGAGAGAGAGAGAGAGAGAGAGAGAGAGAGAGAGAGAATGAGAAAGAGAGAGAGGAGAGAAGAAGAGAGAGAGAAGAGAGAGATGAGAGAAAGAGAGAAAGAGGAGAGAGAGAAGAGAGGGAAGAGGAAGAGAAGAGAGAGAGAGAGAGAAGAAAACAGTACACTTGAAAAATTCGAATCGAAAACATAATAGTCACTGAGACGTCGAAGATATTGTAATCGCTTCAGGAAACACACACACGAAAAAGTCCTAATTAACGAAAGTTTTTGTGTTGCAATCTGGCCTGCATCGTTAAAACTTTTCCACCAACTGAGTCCTTGTCACTCTCCAGAGTAGTTGGTCAACTCCTTGCAGTCGCTACGTTTGGTTCAATATCTGTGTAATATGTGCGTAACCAGGTCGGTGACAGTGTACTTTAGCAATGATCATGTCTCTTATTGGAGGACCGGGAATTTAATGTAATTGTATGATAGATTGGTCACTTTTTTGTTTGTTATATCTGTGCGAATTGTTAAGTAAACACTTACTGCTAAGGAGGTTCTAGTATATGTTGCAGTCATCATCTGTTAGCTGATGACTCTGAGAATATACAGTATAGTCTATTATTTGATACTAGGTATTTCTTTCTGATTCATTTGCTCTCTCTTAGCTGTCTTCCCAATCCCGCTACCCTCCCTTCTTTTCTCCCTTCTTCCCGTCTTTCCTCTCCCTTTCCTTCCTTCCTTCCTCCCTTCTCCCCCTCTTTCCTCTCTTCTCCTCTCCTCCCCCTACTCCTCTCCCTACCCTCCTCCTGCTCCCTCTCCTCCCAATGCCTCCCCCATCTTCCTCTCCCTCTCCCTTCCCTCTTCCTTCTCCCTCTCCTCCCAGTGCCTCCCCTTCCTCTCTCCCTTCCTCTTCCTTCTCCCTCTCCTCCCAGTGCCTACCCCATCTTCCTCTCCCTCTCCCTTCCCCTCCTCCTTCTTCTTCTTCTCCTCCCTGCCTCCCCCTACTTCCTCTCCCTTCCATCTTCCTTCTCCCAATGCCTACCCCATCTTCCTCTCCCTCTCCCTTCCCTCTTCCTTCTCCCACTCCTCCTCCTTCTCCCCTCTCCCTCCTCTCCCTCTCCCTTCCCTCCTCCTGCTCCCACTCCTCCCAATGCTTACCCCATCTTCCTCTCCCTCTCCCTTCCCTCTTCCTTCTCCCACTCCTCCTCCTTCTCCCCTCTCCCTCCTTCGCTTTTCCGTCTGCAGCGAGATGCCCGTCTGAGAATCCAAGGGAACGGAAGCAAGGTCAAAATATCACTTCCACTATCATTGCAAAAGCCGATGGTCCCGATTTGCAACGCTGCGGCTCGTTGTTTCTGCGTCGGGAACAATCTGCATTTGTTCGCTGTTTTTATTTTATTTTTATTTTTTTATCATGTATTTTTTTTTGGGGTCTATTTGTTTTATCATTGTTGTATTTTTTTGGGGTCTATTTGTTTTATGATATATTTTCGTTATATTTTATTTGAATGTGTATATGGTTTTATGCAACATGGCCATGGGTGTGATTACGAAATTGTGTCACAGATTTTATTTACCTCGTGCGTTTCTGAAAATCAACGGGAACTTGTATCTAGATTGTATTCAGAGAAATCGTTCTTCAATATTACTACCTTTATGTATTATTATTACTATTACTATTCTTCTTGTTGTTGTTGTTGTTGTTGTTGTTGTTGTTGTTTGTGTTTGTTATTATTTATTATTATTATTATTATTATTATTATTATTATTATTATTATTATTATTATTATTATTATATTATTATATTATTATTATTATTATTATTATTATTATTATTATTATTTATTATTATTATTATTATTATTATTATCATTATCATTATCATTATCATTATTTATCATATTTATTATTATTATTATTATTATTATTATTATTATTATTATTATTATTATTATTATTATTATTATTATTATTATTATTATTATTACCAGTTGTTCTTCTTGTTTATTGTTCTTTTTATATATGTATAATTTGAGTGTTTATACAACTCTAAACAGAATATGGTTGTTCGCTCTAGTACTTAGCGTAGGTTTGGGTATTTGAAAAAAATAAAAGAGATTGATCTGTTAAAACTTATGCTTTGATTGCAACTAAATTATAGGAAGGAAGAGGAGAAAGATAGATAAAGGGAAGGACTGGAGAAAAAAGAAGAAAAAAGGGGAGAAATTAAAGGTGAATCGAAGGAGAAAGGGAAGGGCCAGAGTAGAAAAAAAAATTAAACAATAAACAGGAAAGAAAATAAGAGAGAGAAAAAAAAAGAAAGAGCGAAGAAAAAAGAAGAAGAAAAAAAAGGGAGAAATTAAAGGGGAGACGAAGGAGAAAGGGAAGGGGCAAGATAGCATAAATGAAACAATAAAAAGGAAAGAGAATAAGAAAAAAAAATCAAAAGAGAGAAGAAGAGAAAAAATGAAAAAAAAGAAACAATAAACAGGAAAGAGAATAAGAATTTTAAAAAAATCAAAAGAGAGAAGAAGAGAAAAAATGAAACAATAAACAGGAAAGAGAATAAGAAAAAAAAATCAAAAGAGCGAAGAAGAGAAAAAATGAAGAAAGCTATGCGCAAAGCAGTGGCAAAACCCAATTGAATATGTCACATCAGGAGAAATAAACATGATCATGATTATGCAAATGCCCCGCTCATTTGCATATTCTGCAAAAGCTCCTCTCGTATGTTGCGTAAAACGGTTCGAGAAAGTTCTGAAAATAACCACTCCTCACCTCCACTTCAGCCCCCCCCTCTCCCCCCCCCACCCCTCCTCTCCCTCTTTCTCCTTCCTCCTTTTCACTTTAATTTCACTTTAGTTTTCTCTCTGTCTCTCTCTCTCTCTCTCTCTCTCTCTCTCTCTCTCTCTCTCTCTCTCTCTCTCTCTCTCTCTCTCTCTCTCGCGAAATTGTTTTTGTTTTTCTTTTACCTTTTTTCTATATTTCTTTTATTTTGTTTCTCCTTCTCCGTTTTATCTTATTTTTCGTTTGATTTTATTTCCTTTCTCCTCTCCTTTATTCCTACTTCATTTAATTCTGTTTTTCCTTTGTCTTCTTTGTTTATTTAATATCAATTTTCCTACTTCTTTCTCTTACTTTACTTTATCGTTAATGATATCTCTGTGATATTTTAATCGGCTGAATGAAAATGATAGTAATTATGAGTTAATAACAACACTGAAGGGAATAATTAATGTTAAACTGTTACTACTCTTGATGCTAGGAAATCATTCTCAGATATACAGATTTGTAGAAACAGGAGAAGGGTATAAAGGAAAATGATAATCAGGAGAAAGCATACATCTAAATACACACACACATACTTACACACACACACGTACTTACACACACACACATACTTACACACACACACACACACATACACTTACACACACACACACACACACACACACACACACACACACACACACACACACTCATACACACACACACACACACACACACACACTCACACTCACACTCACACACACACACATACACATACACACACACACACACACACACACACACACACACACACACACACACACACACACACACACACAACACACACAACACACACCACACACACACTACACGTACACACACAAACAAATAAAACCTATAAAACGAGAAAGACAGAAAATATCCAAGTATTGTGGAAAAAAAAGTCATTTTTAAAGACCAAAAAGAATACATATAAATATTTTTGCCTTCGTAAGCTGGTGTTTTAGACTAATATACCGGTACAATACAGAAAAAATTCAATATCAATCCCTTCTAGATTTAAGAAAATAAGAAAAAATATCCTGGTAAAGAAAAGAAAAGAAAAAAAAATACAAAATACAGCTAAACATATAAATATATTTATACAAGATATACACGTAGAGAGACTAATATATCGGTAAAATAAAGAAAAAAAGTTAAATAAGAAGAAACATCCTGGTTAAAA
>NW_020868393.1:472412-479912 GCF_003789085.1 Penaeus vannamei
CGTATTAATAAAAGTTTTAGCTTTCCGCGCTGCCTTGCCCTAATTTGCATAAGCGGCCCCACAAACCCCTCACACACACACGGGCGCGCGCGAGCATACGAGGTCATTCTGCACCCTATCGCTGACCTCATGCAAAACAGGTCATCCGTATTTCTTCGGTTTCGGCGTATATAACACGTCAGCTTCATACGCCGATATTTTTCCCTTAGAGTTTCCTTGATATCGACACCTATGTCCTGCGTCCGGTCCCCCTTCCCCCCCTTCCCCCCTCTCCCCCCTTTCCCGTTTCCTCCCCCCCCCTCACTTTCCCTTGACTTCCACTTCTCTTACCATTTTTCCTCCCTTTCCTTCTTTCTTCTCTTTCTTTTTCCTTTTGCTTGGTGTCCTTTTTTTCGCGGTGTTACTTCTGGGTTATGAAACCAGGCTGATCTAGTGATCATTTTTTTTTCTGGTTCGCGTGTGCATATTTTTCTCTTTCTTTTTGCTTTCTCTCGTTCTCTGTCTTTGTCTGTCTGTCTGTCTCTGTCGTGTCTCTTTTTGCATTTATCTATCTATCCGTATGTCTGTTTATATTTCTGTCTGTCTATCTGTTTGTCTCCCTCCCGCAACTCCTCCCTCCTCCTCTCCTCTCTCTCTCTCTCTCTCTCTCTCTCTCTCTCTCTCTCTCTCTCTCTCTCTCTCTCTCTCTCTCTCTCTCTCTCTCTCTCTCTCTCTCTCACACACACGTCCAAGGTGAAAATTACTAATCCCTGGATTCTCAGAGGCGAGACATGATACTGCACTTAGAATTTTAATGGATGTTTTATGAAGCACAGAGACTTGTTGTCAGTGGGTATTCTCACAGCTCGGGAAAAATCTTGAGAAAGAAAGAGAGAAAGAATGAATTTTTAAAAATTATGGGATTTAAGCATAGTCTTGACGGGGATGGAGGCGGGGGGGGGGGGGGAGGCGGTGAGTGGCTTTAAAGACTGATTTTTTTCAAGGGTGTATAATACGTATGTATGTATATGTGCAGTACACACACACAGACACACACACACACACATACACACACACACATGTGTGTGTGTGTGTTTGTGTGTGTGTGTGTGTGGCCAATTATTATTGAAATTCATTTTGAGAGGGGAAACGTGATCATTTATACAATAGGCTGTATTTGGAAAATGATTTGGAAAGTGATGTGTAAATTCAGATATACACACAACACACACACACAAACACACGTACACACATACAAACACACACACACACACACACAGACACACACACATACATGCACACACACACACATCTCTCTCTCTATATATATAGGTGTGCGTGTGTGTGTGTGTATGTGACACACACATACATATATCGGTGTGTGTGTATGTGTATGTGACACACACATGCACGTTGCGACATGTGATACCCCAATATGCATAATAAGGAAGCTAATTTACTCTGATTATATTAACGAAAAACAAACTATAATGACTTTATATTTGGTTTTCATGACAACCAACAGTTCCTGTAATTAAGATCATACAAATCAGAAATAATATGCATAAAAAAGAAGAGAGAGAGAGAGAGAGAGAGAGAGAGAATAAAAAAGAGACAGAAAGATATAAAAAAATAAGCCAAGATCTAATCTAAAATAGAAGCAAAACGAATGATAAGCAAAGAAAAAGAAAGAAAGAAAGAAAGATAAGAAAAACAACAAAGAGAGAGAGAGAGAGAGAGAGAGAGAGAGAGAGAGAGAGAGAGAGAGAGAGAGAGAGAGAGAGAGAGAGAGAGAGAGAGAGAGAGAGAGAAAAGAAAAACAATACAACCAGACAGAAAAGAAGAAGAAGAAGAAGAAGAAGAAGAAAAAGAAAGAAAGAAAGAAAAAAAAAAAACACAGAAATAACCCAAGACCCTGAAAGAGTGCTGATACAGGCCCACCGACACACACCTTCCTCGCCTTCAGGAGCATTCGGGAGAATAGCGAATCTGGGAAGAAGGGGAACAGACGATAAAAAGGCATAACGACGAAGATTAGGAAGTGGCGCAGAAAGAGGGATAAACGGAAACGGGAATGAGGGCAAAGGAAGCAGTCGGAGGCGAAGGAATGAGAGAAGGAGATGGTAAAAAGGAGATTAAAGAGAATGGAAAATCAGGAATGGATGTGTGTTTCGCTTGAAATAGGGAGGAAAGGGCAACAAAAGTAAAAAGAAAAAGAAAAGAAAAGAAGAAATAGAGATTAATATACATATACATTTTCATTTATAATTGCATATATATATATATATATATATATATATATATATATATATATATATATATATATATATATAGCACACAACACACACACACACACACACACACACACACAACACACACACACACACACATATATATATATATATATATATATATATATATATATATATATATATATATATTATATATATATATATATATACACACACACACACACACACACATACACACACACACACACACACACACACACACACACACACACACACACACACACACACACACACACACACGCATATAGACACACACACACATGATATTGACAAAATTGCAGTAGAAAATAACAATTAAATACGGCATGAAAATAATAATAACAATAATAATAATAAAAATAAAAACATTGCAGACCATTCCAAAAGACACGAAAAGATTCCTATGAGAGTAAAAGACAAAAGAACAAAAAAGAAAGGAAATTCGCGTTAAGAAAAATGGAGATAAAAAGCCTCGAGAACCTCAGATGAGAATTCCAAGCAGCATCTGGCGTGGAAATGATAACAGGCGAAAAAAACAACAACAAAGACAAAGCAAAAAAACAACAACAAAACAAACATTTAACCCAGAATCGCGACTCTTTTGATAAGAAATGAAATCTTTGTTTCACATTTAACGGTAATTTTCTTATCGAGTTTCTTTGGCTGGAAAAAAATGCTTGGAGGAGGTTTTGACATAAACAGGCAAGCATACACACGTACACATATCGACACACGCACATATAATAAACATGCCACATACACACACACACACACACATATTATACATACACATACACATACATACACACACATATATATATATATATATATATATATATATATATATATATATATATATATATATATATATATATATATATATATATATATATATATATATATATATATATATATATATATATATATATAAACAACACACCATATATATATATATATATATAACACACCTATACACCACATATAAACACACACACACACATAAACACACGCACACACACACGCACACACACATACATAAGTACGCACACCCACACACACCACAACATCCTCAGCTACTGCATCAACAACCAGAGAATCTTCAATCACAACATCAACCACATCAAGCAAATCAACTCCAACCACAAATCCTCCAACTACATCATTCTCCAACCCAAACACCAACCACATAATCTCCAACCACATAACCTCCAACCACATAATCCCCCACCACATCATTCCCCACCACATCATTCTCCAACCACATAATCCCCCACCACACCAACCACATAATCCCCCACCACATTATTCCCCAACCACATAATCTCCAACCACATTATTACCCAACCACATAACCTCCAACCACACATAATCCACACCACATAACCTCCAACACAATTCCCCACCATTTCTACAACCACATAATCCCCCACCACAAACCTCCAACCACACATAATCCCCACCACATTATTCCCAACCACATAATCTCCAACCACATAATCCCCAACCACATAACCTCCAACCACATAATCCACACCACATAACCTCCAACCACACAATCCCCACCACATCATCTAAACCACATAATCCCCCACCACATCCTCCATAATCCCCACCACATAACCTCCAACCACATAATCCTCCACCACATAATTCCCCAACCACATAATCCACACCACATAACCTCCAACCACATCCCCCACACATCATTCTCCAACCACATATCCCCACCACATTCCAACCACATAATCCCCCACACTCCAACCACATAACCCCCTACCACATCCCAACCACATCATCCCAAACCACATAATCCCCCACCACATAACCTCCAACCACATAATCCTCCACCACATAATCCCCCCCACATAACATCCAACCACATCCAACCAACCACATAACCCCACCACATCATTCCCCAACCACATAATCCCCAACCACCATAACTTCCCAACCACATAATCCCACCACAACCACATAACCTCCAACCACACATCATTCCCCACCACATAATCCCCCACCACCCCCATCCTCCAACCGCAGCCCTTCTCAATATTCCGCCCATTACCCCTTCCCCCCTCCTCCCTCCCCCCTCCCCCCTTTGGCAAATTACGTCCAGATCTCCACCTCCGATGTCCAGCTGACAGATGTGGCTGCAGCTGCGCCCCCCCCCCCTCCCCCCCTCCCCATGGCCGCCGACTTGGGTCCGGCCAGACCACAGCTGTAAGGTGCGGTCTGACACAAGGCCCTTTAAATGAGAACGATTACGGGAGACAGATGTAGACACCTGACTCGAGAATTTGCGTCTCGCCTGGTTTGGGGGTCAGGGGGAATAATGGGGGGGGGGGGGGGAGGGGGTGCGTTTTATTTGGTTTGTTTTTTTATTGATTTATTTATCTGTTCATCTCTGTGTTCTCCTTCTTTTTATATTATTATTATTATATTATTTATTATTATTATTATATTATTATTATTATTATTATTATTATTATTATTATTATTATTATTATCACCTCATCATCATCATCATCATCATCATCATTTTCATCATCATCATTCATTATTATTGTTATATTATATTTTTTTTATTCCTTTTGCTGTGGTGGTGGTGTTGTTTTTTGTGGTTATCATTATCATGTTTTTTTTTTCTTTTCTTTTCTTCTTTTCCAGGTTTTTGTATATTAGGGGTGAGGTTGGGCATGCATAATATTTGTTTTATTTTCATGTCTTTTTTTCTTCTTTTTATTAGTTAATTCCTCTTTTTGACTATCTATGCACTTCTTTCTCAATTTCTTTTCCATCACACATTTCTTACCGATTTTCTATTCACTCATTTTATACTTCAATCATATTTTCCTCTATTATCTTTTTTCATCATTTCGCCTTATCTATCAATATCTGTTTTCCAATCATATTCCTCTATATTTTTCATCATTTCGCCTATCTATCAATATCCTATCTGTTTCAATCATATTTCCTCTATATTTTTCATTATTTCGCCTATCTATCAATTCTTTTGCTCATCTGTTTTCCACTTTGTCTGCCCCTTCGCCCTTTAATGCTGAAAATTTCGTTGCTAAAAACTGCGGTGCTGTGTTTGCTCTGGTAAATGTGTTGCGTCGGGTAATTTTTTTCATTGCAAGAGTTCAGAATTTAATTGTCTTTCAGGGGCAAGAGAGAGAGAGAGAGAGAGAGAGAGAGAGAGAGAGAGAGAGAGAGAGAGAGAGAGAGAGGAGAGAGAGAGAGAGAGAGAGAGAGAGAGAGAGAGAGAAGAGAGAAAGAGAAGAGAGAAAGAGGAGAGAAGAGAGAAAGAGAAGAAGAGAGAGAGAGAGAGAGAAGAGGAGAGAGAAGAGAGATGAGAGAGAGAGAGAGAGAGAAAGAGAAGACAGACAGACAGACAGACAACAGACAGACAGACAGACAGAGACAGAGAGATAAGGGAGGGGAGACATCCAGACAGATAATCTGACAGATAGACAGACAGGCACATGAGCAGGAAGAAAAATAGAAAAACAGACAGATAGACAAACGGACAATAGAAAACAGAAAGAGAATTAGGGCACACAACAAACACAAACAGAAAGGCAGACACAGGGATAGACAAACAGAAAGACAGAAAGAGACAAATAGATTACAGAAAGAGACACAGACAGATAGATAAACAGACAAGTAGATAAACAAACAATTAAAAACATCAGAGACATATAGACAGAAAACAAACAGATAGAATTTAGACAAAAAAAAAAAAAAAGACAGAACATAGACAGATAAAACAAACAGCTAGACATTCAGACAAACAAACAGAACATACATAGAAGACAAACAGACAATTAAAAGAAAAAAGGGATAATGCAAGCAAGGACATAGATATTTAACAAACAAAAAAGACAGAAACATAGTAGACAAAGACAGACAAACACTAGAGACAGACAGCAAATAGACATTAGACAGACATAGAGACAGAGACAAACAGCTAGACAAGACAAGAAGAGACAGACAGACAAACAGCTAGACATTCAGACAAACAAAAAAATAGAAACAAAGACAAACAGACCGGCAAACAGACAATAAAAGAAAAAAGACAAGCAAAGCAGATAGATAAGGACAGGTTTCAACAAACAAAAAAAACAGATAGAGACAGACAAAAGACAGAACAAACAGAAGGACAAACAGACAGACAAACAGATAAGACAATAAAAAAAAAAAAAGGGGGATAATACAAAGCAAAGCGAAGGAGGTTTATAACAAGACCTCTCATTGCAGGTGCAAAGGAATTCCTTCCGCTTGCAGGAACGTTAAGATTCCGAGAACGGGAAAAAGGAAAAAAAAAAAAGAAAGCGAGAAGAGAGAGAGAGAGAGAGAAAGAGAGAGAGAGGAGAGAGAGAGAGAGAGAGAGAGAAGAGAGAGAAGAGAAACTCAGAAGGAAGTCTGAATGAAAGCGGGAAGAAAATCAAGAAAAAAATTGACTCAAGAAGAAGAAAGAAGAGAGAAAGAGACGAGAAAAAAAGAAATGTATATATATATATATATATATATAATATATATATATATATATATATATATATATATATATATATATATATATAGTCTAGTTTTCGTCTATGTATATATTTATCCATCTATTTCTTTATTTCTTGAACTATTTTTTCATTAAAGAGTGAGAAAGTAAGAAAAAAGGGAAAAAATATAGGGAAAGGATGAAAGAGAAAGAGGAGGAGAAGGAGAGATGAAAAGAAAGGGAAAGATGATGGGAGGAAAAGGAAAGGAGAGAAGTTAGGAAAGATGAGGAGAGGAGAAAAGGAGAGGAAAGAGAAGGGGAAGAGGAGAGGGAGAAGAGTGAAGTCGGGAAATATGAGGAGAGGAGAGAAGAATGGTAAAAGAAGGAGAAGGAAGGGAAGAGGATAAGAAGGGGAAAGAAAAAAAAGGATAAGAGGATAAGAGGAAGAGAAAAAGAAGGGGAGGAAGAAAAAGAAAGGAGGAGAAGAAGGGTGTAGTGTGAGAATGAGATGAAAGAAAGGAGTAAAAAGAGGAGGAGAATAGAAGAAGAAAGGAAAAAAAGGAAATAGAAGAAAGAGATGAAAGAACAAAAAAACAAAGAATATAATATTAGGGAAAGAAGAGAAAGGAAATGAGGAAGAGAAGGAAGAGGAAGAGGAGGAGATGGAAGGGGAAGAGGAGTAGAAGGAGGAAGAAGAGGAGGAGAAGGAGGGGGAAGAAGAGGAGGAAGAAGAAG
>NW_020868393.1:504912-517154 GCF_003789085.1 Penaeus vannamei
GAAGAAGGAGAGGGGAAGGTATGAGGAGAAGGATGAGGGGAAGGGGATGAAGATGAGAGTGGAAGGGATGATGGAGGAGAGAGGGAAGAAGGAGAGGGGAAGGGGTGAGAGAGAGTGGGAAGAAGAAGGGGAAGGGGGGTGAGGAAAGGGAAAGGGAGTATTGAGGAGAGAAGAGGGAAGGAGGAGGAGGAGAGAGTGGGAAGGGGGATGATTGGGGAGGAGAGAGAGGAAAGAAGGAGAGAGGAAGCGGGGATGAGGAGAGAGTGGGAAGAAGGAGGAGAGAGGGGAAAGAAGGAGAGGGGAAGGGGGATATGGGAGGAGAGGAGGAAGGCAGGAGAGGGGAGGAGGGAGAGAGTGGAACAGGGGATGATGGGGAGGAAGAGAGGGAAGAAAGAATAGGGAAGGGCATGAGGAGAGAGTGGGAAGGAGAGGGGAATGGGATTGAGGGAGGGAAAGGAGGAGGAGAGGAGGGAAGAAGGAGAGGAGGAGGAGAAGCGGGTAAGGGAATGATGATTTGAGGAGAGAGGGAAGAAGGAGAGCGAAGGGGGATGAGGAGGGAAGAGAGGGAAGCAGGAGAGGGTAAGAGGAGAGATGCGGAGGGGGATTGAGGAGGAGGAGAGAGGGAAGAAGGAGAGGAGAGAGGAGAAGGAGGGAGGAGAGAGGAGAAGAGATGGGAGGAGGAGAGAGTGGGAAGGGGATGATGATGGGAGAGAGAGGGAAGAAGGAGAGGGAGGGGCTAAGGAGGAGAGATAGGAGAAGGGGTATAAGGAGTAAAGAGAGGGGAAGAGGAAGATGGGAAGGGATAAGGAGGAGAAAAGAAAGAGAAAGAGGGGAGGGGGGTGAGGAGAAGAGGAAGGGAAGAGGGAAGACCGATAAGGAGGAGGAGACAATGGAAGGGAGACAAGGAGGAGAGAGGGGAAGAGGAAGAGGGAAAGGGGGATAAAGCGCAAAGAGAGGAAGAGAGAAGGGGATAAGGAGAGAGAGTGTAATGAATAAATAATAATAATGGGAATGGTGGATAAGAGGGATTAGAGAGGGGAAGAGGAAGAGGGAAAGGGGGATAAAGCGGACAGAGAGAAGAGAGAGAGGGGAGTGGGGGATGAGGAAGAGAGAGGAAGAGGGAAAGGGCTAAAGGAGATAGAGGAAGAAGAAGCGGAAGAGGTAAGGAGAATAAGGAGAGAAAGGGAGAAGAAGAGGAAGAGGGAAGGAGGATAAGGATAGAGGGGAATGAATGAGTAATAAGAAGGAGGAGAGAGGGGAAGAGGAAGATGGAAAGGAGAATAAGGCGGAGAGGGAGAAAGAGGAAGAGAGGAAAGGAAGAGGGGTATACGGTGGAAGAGAATGAAAATACCAGATAAGGGAGAATAAGGATGGGAAGATAAAAAAGGAGTGATGGGAGGGGAAAAGAGGAGGAGGAGACACATAAAGCTGCAAGAGGAGGAAGAAGAAAATGAGGGGAAGAGAAGGGGAGAAAGTGGTTTAGGAGGAAAGGGGGAGCAGGAAAAAGAAAAAAAAAGGATGAGAGACAAAAAGGGAAAGAAGGGAAGGGGAATAAAAAAGAGAGAAAGAGAATAAGGAGGATAAATATGAGGAGAGAGGGGAATAGGAAGAAGTAGAAAAGGGTAAAAGCAGAGAGAAGGAGATGAAGAGCAGAGAGAGATTAGAGAGCGAAAGGAGGGAAGGGGGGTAAGGAGAAAAGAGGGGAATGGGAGAAGGATAAGAATGAGAATAAGAAGGAGGAGAGAAGAGAAGAAGAGGAGGAAAGGATAAAGAAGAAAGGGGAAAGGGGAAAGAAGGGGGAGAATGAAGATGGGAAATAAAGGGAAGAAAGGGAAAGGGTTGAAAAAGAGGATAAGAAGGAGGGAAGAAGAGAAGACGAGAAGGGGAAGAGGGAAAGAATGGAAGGGGAAGGAATGAAAAAGAGAGAAAGGGAAACAAGTAGGAGAAAGGAAGGAAGGAGAAAAAAGGAGGAAAAATAAAGAAAGTGGATAAGGAGGGAAGAAGTGAAGACAAGAAGGGGAAGAGGGAGAGAATTGAAGGGGAAGGAATGAAAAGGGAAAAGAATAAGTAGGAGAAAAAAGGAGAAGGTGGAAGAAGGAGAAGGAGGAGAAGGAATAAAGAAAATTAGAAAAATGAGCCAAAGAAGGAAATGGAAAAATATAGAAGATGCGGAGGAGTTAGGAGGCAGACGAGAACAAGGAAGAGTTATGTGAAATGTGAGAATCAAATGGGATTGGAGGAAGAGAAGAAATGAGAATGAGAAAGAATAAAAAAAGAAAAGTAAGGAAGAGAAAGAATGAGGAAGAGAAAAATGAAAAAAAGTGAGGAAGAGAAAGAATGAGGAAAAGAAAGAATGAGAAAGAGAAAGAATGAGGAAAAGAATGAATGAGAAAGAGAAAAACGAGGAAGAGAAAAATGAGGAAGAGAATGAATGAGGAAAAGAATGAATGAGAAAGAGAAAACGAGTAGAAAGAAAGAAGAGAAAGAATGAGGAAAAGAATGAATGAGAAAGAGAAGAAAGGGCAGCAGGAAGAATAGAAAGAGGGTAATAGAAAGTAATAAAAGTGAATAATGAATAGGAAAAAGAAGAAGAAGAGAACCTGAAAGATGGAGGAAATAGATAATGAAGAGAGAGAAGAAGATAAGTGCTGAGAAAGAAGAAGAGGAAATAGCGGTGATAATCAGATTAGAAGAAGGAGGAGAGAGGAAGGAAAGGGAAGTAGGAGAGGAAGAGGAGAGGAGGAAGAGGAGAAGGAGGAGAAGGAGGAGGAGGAAGAGGAGAAGGAGGAGGAGGAGGAGGAAGAGGAGAAGGAGGAGAAGGAGAAAAGTCGTGCAGTTAGGAAAGTAAAAGAGGACATAAGAGGAATAAAAAATGGGAAACAAGAAGAACAGGAGAAAAAATCGACGGTAGAAATAGAAGAAAAAAAGGAAAAAGAAAGAAAAGAAAAAAGATACAAAGAAGAGAGAGATAAAAAAAAAAATGAAGAGAAGTCAAAAGAAACACAAACACAATCTAAAAAAAAAAAAAAAAAAAAAAAAAAAAAAAAAAAAAAAACAGGGAAATAAGAAACACGAAAGAAAGAAAGAGAGAAAGATGAGAGGAAAAAGACCCCCCCCCCCCGCTTACCCCACCCCTTACCTCCAGTCCCTCTAGCACTCAAATAATTTTCTCATGACGACTCAGACAAAAATGCCAAAATCTTCAGGCAAATTAGATTTCAAAATCCTACTCTCGCCCTCCTTATGCGCCCACTTATAGACACACACAGACACACACGGACGTACACACAGACACACACGGACGTACATACAGGACACACATGGTCGTAACAACAGACACACCGGGCTACACACAGACACACACGGACGTACACACAGACACACACGGACGTACAACAGACACACACATGCGTACACACAGGACACACACNGGAGAGGGGATGGAAGGTGGGAAACCGGGGTGGAGGAGAAGGGAAGAGGGGGAAGTGAGATGGAGAAACAGGGGGGAGGGGGAGTGAATGAAAGAGGGGAAGAGAGGGGTGGAGGTAGAAAGAGGGGGAGGGGAAGGTGAGGTGGAGAACAGGGGGAGGGAGACAGAGGAAGAAAGGGAAGGAGGTGGAGAGAACAGGGCATAGGGGGTAGTGAATAAAGTAGGGGGAAGGGAGGAGATAGGAGGAAGAAAGGAAGGAAGGTGGAGAACAAGAGGGAGGGGGAGTGAATGAAAGAGGGGGAGGGCTTACTCACAGGGAGGAGAGTAGAGGAAGAGGGGATGAAGGAGGAGAAACGAGAGGAAAGGGCGGCCGGAGTGAATGAAGAGAGAGATGAGAATGAGAGGGGGGAGAGGGAGGATGGAGAGGGGGAGGTGGGGGAGGGGGTGTAAGGGCGTGGCCACTGCATCCCATCGACGAAGAAGGAGGCTAATGCCTAAGCCTGTGATGGCGAGTCTTGTCCCAATTCGGTTTCCTTTCCCTCTCGTCATTCGCTTCATTCTCTTGCGATCATTCCACGTCTTCTTACGGTTCGTCTTGTTCTTTCTTCTTTTCCTCATTCTTTATTTATTTATTTTTCCTTTTTCTTCTTTTTCTTCTTCTTCCTTTTCTCTTCTTCTTCTTCTTCTTTTCTTCTTCTTCACTTCTTTTCTCCAGATCTAGCACTTCTTATTTTATATCTTCATATATTCTATTTCTATCTCTACTCTCCATCTCACGTTTTCCTTCTTCGCGACAGCCAAGCGAGGAAAGAGACGAGAGGAGGAGACAGACAGAGAGAGAGATGAGAGAGAGCAGGAGAGAGAGAGAGAGAGAGAGAGAGAGAGAATCCCGAGAGGAGAGAGAGAGAGAGAAAGTGAGAGGAGAGAGAAGTGAGAGATCGAGACAGACAGACACATAAGAGGAGAGGGAAGGGAGAGGATGCGACGGAGAGAGTAGAGAAGAGAAGAGAGGAAAGAGAGAGGAGAGAGCTGAGAGAGGAGAGAGAAGAGATGAGAGAAGATTAAAATAAAGAGAAAAGCAGAGAGAGAGAGAAGAGAAGGTAGAAACGAGAAGGAAATAGAGTGAATGAGAAAGGGGGAGGGGGATGGAGGAACGGGAGAAAGGCACAGAAGCCCAGCCCAATCCACCATCAACAAGCCGACAAAGAAAACCATAACCCAGAAACCCACACAACCAAACAAGCTCAACAAACAACACCCCTCGCCCCCCCCTCCCCCAGTCACGGACGAACGCACTCCCCCACCCCCACCCACCCACCCCCACACACAGACCACCCCAGGACACCGATTGAAAACCCGACAACCCTGTGATAAGTGCCACCGCTTATCTCTCACGCTGCCTCTCCGCAAGCAGTGACCAGGTTGTCCGGTTCAACAAGGGTTATAAGGTTGATAAATTGGGGAGATGGAGGATTTGAGGATAAAAGGTATGGTGGTGAGGAGGAGGGAGAGGGAGAGAGATGAGAGTGGAGAGAGAGAGAGAGAGAGAGAGAGAGAAGAGAGAGAGAGAGAGAGAGAGGAGGATGAGAGAGGAGGAGAGAGAGAGAAGAGAGAAGATAGAGAGAGAGAAGAGAGAGAGAGAGAGAGAGAGAGAGAGAGAGAGAGAGAGAGGAGAGAGAGAGAGAGAGAGAGACGAGAGAGAGAGAGAGACAGAGAGAGAGAGAGACAGAGAGAGACAGAGAGAGAGAGAAGACAGAGAGGATGAGAGAGAGAGAAGAAAAGGCAAGACGTTTACAGGACCTGAAATAATAATCCCGCCTGTGTGTGAGGAGGGATGGGGGGGGGGGTAGGGGGGCGGGGAGCATGAGCCCTGTGTGTGGGCTAGAGATTACTAGCAAAGGGTGAGGGAGGCTGGGAGGGGGTAAGGGGGAGGTGTGGGGGGGGGAAGAGGGAGCTGGGTGGGTGGGGGTTGGGTGTGGGAGGGAGGGGGGGAGGGGAAAGAGGAAGAAGATGGGATTAAAGGTGGGGTGGCGGTAGCGGAAGGGGAGAGAGAGAGGGGGGAAGGGGGAATGGAAGGGATAAGAGAAAGGATAGAAGGGAGAGAAAGGGCAAGAGAAGTGAGCGTGAGAAGGGGAAGGGGGAAGGGGTGGGGAAGGGGTAAGGGATCAGAGATAGTGGCAGAGGATAAGGGGAAGGAGGGCAGGGATTAGGGGCTTAAGGGTGTGGGTATTGCGTAAGGGGTATGTTTGGAGTAGGGGTTGGGGAGGGGGAGGGGGAGGGAGATTTAGAAGGGTATGCGAGGGCGTCGACTAATGAGCGATTATGAGGGTATGAGGGAAGATTAATCACGGAATGGGTGAGAGAGGAGGAGAGAGGGAGGAGGAGGGGGGGGACAAAGAGAAGGAAGAAGATAAGAAGAGAGAAGGAAGAGAAGGAGAAGGAGTTGGAGGAGGAGGGAGAAAAGTTGAAGAGGAGGAGGAGGAGGAGGAGGAGGAGGAGGAGGAGGAGGGGAGTGGAGGAGGAGGAGGAGAGAGAGGAGAGAAAGGAGAAGAGGAGGAGGCGAGAGAGGGAAAGGAAAAGGAAAAGGATGAACAGGAAGAGGAAGGCGAGGAGGAAGAAGAGAAAGTGGAGAAACGGGAAGAGGAAGAGGAACGGGAAAGGGAGATGTCGCAGGAGGGAGGGACACACGCGCACCACACACACACACACACACACACACACACACACACACACACACACACCACACACACACACACACACACACACACACACACACACACAAACACTCATTCCTGTCTTCATTCATTCACCATCCTCCTCTTGCTTCTTACTCCTGCAGGACAAATCACCACGATGTCCCAAGAGCTTCGCCGAGCTGTTCCATATCTTCTCTTCTTCCTCTCCCTCCTCCTCACCTTCCTCCTCCTCTTCCACCTCTTCCTCCTCCTCTTCCTCCACCTCTCCCTCCTCTCCCTTCCCCTCTTCCTCTTCTCCCTTCTCCTCTTCCTCTTCCTCCTCCTCTCCCTTCTCCTCTTCTTCTTCCTCCTCCTCCTCCTCCCCCTCCTCCTCCTCTCCCTCCTCCCCTTCCCCTTCCTATTCCTCCTCTTTTTGTTGTTCTTTTTCATTTGCTTGCTCTTCTCCGAATGGAGAAGAGAGAAAGTACCACAAAACAAGAAAAAAAGACAAAAGGAAAACACCCAAAAATATAAATAATAAAAAAAAAAAAATCCCGAATGGAGAAGAGAGGAAGAACCACAAAACAAGAAAAAGGACAAAAGGAAAACACCCAAAAATACAAATAATAATAAAAAAAAAAAATGGAGAAGAAAGAAGAATCACACAAAACAAAACACACAAAGACGAAAAAAAAAAAAAAAAAAAAAAAAAGACCCAACCGATCGACCCCTCCGAGGCTCGAAGCTCGAACGCGTGACTCGACCTCAGGTGTCAGGTGAGGATGAGAGAGGAGGAGGAGGAGGAGGAGGAGGAGGAGAGGAGGAGGGAGGAGGAGGAGGAAAGAAGAAGACCTGTTGCTGTGACCTTGGGCGGAGTGCAAGGAGACTTACGCGGCCGGGTCAGACACGCGCCACGATCGCTGGAAGGGAGGAGGGAGAGGGGAAAGGACGTTGCTGACGGGGAGAGGAGGGAGGGATGCGGAGGAGGGCGAAGGGAGGGAAAGGAGGGGAGGGAGGTGGAAAGAGAGGGAAGGGAGGGAAGGAGGGGGAAGGGGGGAGGGAAGGGAAGGAGGGAGAGGGAAGGGGAAGGGTGGGAGAGAGGGAGGGAGGGAGGAGGGGGAAGAAGGGAGGGAGGGAGGGGGAAAGGAAGGAAGGGAGGAGAGGAGGAAGGAAGGAAGAAAGTAAGTAGAAGTGCGCAAGAGAGGGAAACAGGAGGCTGGGAGGGAGGGAGGAAGGAGAGAGTGAATAAGAGAAAGAAAGAAGGAGGCTGGGAAGGAAGGGAACGAAGAAAGGAGGGAAGGAGGAAAGAAGGGAGAGAGGGACAGCGAAGAGACAGACAGACAGGCACAGCCTCCCCATACCTCCCGAATTTTCCCGACAAAGAAAACTTTCTCACAGAACTTAATCGAACTTTCCACCCACAACACGCCCGCACGTACCGAAAAATAAATCAAATTCTGACCAACAACTTTCTTGTTCACTTCCCCTTCAACAAAGGCCAAATGGCAGTATATAATAATAATAATAATAATAATAATAATAATATTAATAATAATAATAATACCATAATAATTAATATAATATAATAATAAATAATTAAATAATAAATAATTAATAATAATATAATAATAAATAAAATAATAATAATAATAAATAATAATAAATAATAATAATAATAATAATAATAATAATAATAATAATAATATAATAATAATAATATAATAATATAATAATATAATAATATAATAATATAAATAATAATATAATAATAATAATAATAATAATAATAATAATAATAAATAATAATAATAATAATAATAATAATAATAATAATAACAATAATAACAATAATAATAATAATAATAATAAATAAATAAAATACATAATACAATTAAATAATAATAATAACAATAATAATAATAATAACAATAATAAATAAATAAATAAATAAATAAATAAAAAATAATAATAATTCGAATCTCATGTTATTATATTCAAGCCTTATACAAGCCATGCAGGATGCTTAAATAAGCCAAATCACTGATATCAGCTGATTATCATATTTATCATTGGCATAAACTTGTCGCAACTGGCTTGGTTATTATATATTTTACTATTTCTTAAAGAAATAAAAAGTATTGGAGGAAGGGAACGAGAAAGTGGAGAAGGAAAAATAAGGGGAAAAATTTTGTGGAAAAAAATGATGAAGGAAAAAATTATGATGGAGTAAAAAATATGTGTGGCTGTGTGCATTTGTGCGTATGTGTGTGCAAGTGCGGGTGGCGTGTGTGCGTGTGCAAGTCGAGTGTGTTTTGTGTGTGTTGTGTTTGTGGTGTTTGTGTGCGTGTGTGTTCGGTGTGTGCGTTTGTGTGGTGTGTGTGTGTGTGTGGTGTGTGTGTGTGTGTGTGTGTGCTGTGTGTTGGTGTGTGTGTGTGTGTGTTGTGTGTGTGTGTGTGTGTGTGTCGTGTGTTGTGTGTGTGTGTGTGTGGGTGTGTGTGTGTGTGTGTGTGTGTGTGTGTGTGTGCGTGTGTGCTTACGTGTGTGTGTGTGTTGGCATATACGTGTGTGTGCATGTGCAACCGTGTGTGTGTGCTGTGCAAATGCGTGTGCGCTTATATGTGTGACTGCGTGTACGTGTCTTCCCACGTGCTGTATCTCAAAAAAAGAAAATAGAAGAAGAATTAGAAAACCTACAAACCCATATATATCACAAAGCCCTTAATTTCCCAACACAACAAAAGGGCCAACATACTCCCACACCTCACGAAACACCCATCCCCACCAACCTTACGAAACACCCCCATCCCCACCAACCTTACGAAACACCCCCATACACATCAAAAACACCAGCTCAGGTTCAATAAGGTTCAATCCCCGTCTTATCACACCATGAAGTCACCGCCTTATCTACGATATCTGATAACACGGAGAGGGGAAATCGGCCCACTCGCGTCAGTCGAAAACCTTTTTAATATGTCAATCACGTCACTTGTCATAATCATCATAATCGCCTTGACCTCGATAATACGTCATCTGACAAAAAAAGAGAAAATGTAATCTATTTTTTTCCGTAATATATATATTTTTCTTGGTTTTTATTATTGTATAGGCCTGTTTGTTTACAGCGTTTGCGCGTGAGGGAGTTGGGGGGGGGAGGGGAAGGGGGGCCTCCGATGTCCGGTGATCAGGGTAAAATGGTAATGGTTGATGATGGTTGACGTGATGATGATGGCGGTGGTGGTGATGAGTGATGTATGAATGATGATGATGATGATGGTAGTAATGATGATGAAACGACGATGATGATGATGGTCATGATGTATGATGATGATGATGGATGATGATGATGATGATGATGATGATGATGATGAGAAAATGATGAAAGACAATAACGGTGATGACAGAGACCGACCGGCAACAGGACGGGCCCCTTCAACTTGACCGCAGCCAGACGCCAAGGAGACCACGCAACCCTACCCACCTACCCACATACCCACATACCCACGCGCAGTGCAAGGCGACTCGGCCACGCGCGTCCGCTGCTGTCTCGCGCCCGCCGTGTTTTCAGGGCGCGCCCGCAGTCAAGCAGGGTTGCCAACTCCTGTCACAATACAACCCTGCTCACCTACCCTACCCCTTCCCCCCCTCACCCCCCCCGGCCCCCTCCCCCCCTCACCCCCTCCCCGCCCCTACCCCTTTCCTCCGTGCCCCGATGCTGGGCTGACTGCTCTCCTTTCCTCTCTCACAATCCTTGCCTCTCCTTTCTCTCCTTTTTCTCTCTCACAATCCTTGCTCTCCTTTCTTCTATCCGTCACCCTTACTCTGCTACCCCCCTCTCCTCTCCCTCTCCTACCCTGTTACTACATACCCCGCACTCCTCTCTTTCTCCTCTCCCTTTCTTTTCTTTTTCTTCTATCTCTCTATCCTTCCCCGCCCTCTCTCTTCCTCTTCTTCTCTCTCTTGCTCCCTCCTTCTTCTCGCCTCTCCCTCTTTCCCTCCCTTCCTCCCCTCTCCTCCCTTCTCCCTCCTTTCTCCTCTCCCTCTCCCGTTCCTTCATTCTCCTCCCTCCCCTCCCCTCCCTCCATCTCCCCTTCCCTCATCTCCCCCTCCCCCACTATTCTCTCCTCCCTGCCCTCCCTCTTCCCTCTATACTCCACCCTTCCTCTCCCTCCCCTCCCTCTCCCCCTCCCTCCGCCCGAACACAAGGTTGCCCGCTGACCACCTTGCGTATACGCAAAGCCAGTTTCAGCTCAGTTTTCGGAGCGTTGTGTCAACTCTCGGCAGTTTCAGTTCGGTCCGGATTCAATTGGCAGGACGATTTTAAAGCTCTGATTTTTGGCGTGCGTGCGTGTGTGTGTGTGTGCTGTGTGTGTGTGTGTGCGTGTGTGTGTGTGTGTGTGTTGTGTGTGTGTGTGTGTGTGTGTGTGTGTGTGTGTGTGTGTGTGTGTGTGTATGTGTATGTGTATGTTGTATGTGTATGGTTGTATGTGTGTGTTGTGTGCTGTGTGTGTGTCTGGTGTGGTGTGTGTCTACGTGTGTGTGTGTGTGTGTAAGTGTGTGCTGTGTTGTGTGTGTGTGTGTGTTGTGTCTACGTGTGTGTGTGTGTGTGTGTCGTGTGTGTGTTGTGTGTGGTGTTGTGTGTGTTGTGTGTGTGTGTGTGTGTGTGTGGTGTGTGTGTGTGTGTGTGTGTGCGTGTGTGTGCGTGTGGTGTGCGTTTTCGTGGACGTTTCGGGACGACTTCGGCTCAAGTTTTCAGCCCGGGTTTCAAGTCGATTTAAGTTCCGTTTCAGTTCGAGTTTCACTGCCGGTTTCAGGTCAGTTTCCGGCTCGAGTTTCATCTACTTGCTGCAGTTTTTTCCGTTCGAGTTTCAGGTCGATTTCAGATGTCATGCTTACCTTCAGCAGCTGGCCACTGAAAGTCATGTTCTCTACTTCGTTTCATGGCTTCGCTAATACTCTTTGCGGAGAGCGAGGAGGAGGAGCGAAAGGAAGAAGAGAGGAGGAGGAGGAGGAGGAGGAGAAGGAGAAGGAAGAAGGAGAAGGAGAAAGGAGAAGGAGAAGGAGAAGGAGAAGGAGAAGGAGAAGGACGAGTGGGAGAAGGAGAAAGAGAAGGATGATAGCGTAGAAGGACCGAAGAAGACGAAGAAGAAGAAGAAGGAGAGAAGAAGGAGCAAGAAGAGAAGGAGAAAGGACAAGGAGGAAGGACGCAAGGAGAAGGAGAAGAGAGAAGAAGAAGAAGAAGAGAAGAAGAAGAAGAAGAAGAAGAAGAAGAAGAAGAAGAAGAAGAAGAAGAAGAAGTAAGAAGGAAGTTTGAAAAGAAGAGAAAAAGAAGGGACGAAGAGAGAAGAAGAAAGAAGATAGATAGAAAGAAGAAGAAGAAGAAGAAGAAGAAGAAAAATTAAAGAAAAAGAAAAAGAAAAAGAAAAAAAAAGAAAAAGAAAAGAGAAAAAGAAAAAGAAAAAAGAAAAAGAAGAAGAAGAAGTAAAGAAGGACGTAGGAGGGGGAGGGGGAGGGGAAGGAAGGAGGGGGAGGGGGCGAGGAGGGGAAAGGGGGGATTAGATATTCTGATGTTTTCAAGGGCAAAACGTTTCCTCCATTTATGGGCAAATGTCTCTTTTTCTCTCTCTCTTCCTGTCTTCTAGTAATTCTTTCAAGGGACCCTTTCCTTGCCACAGACATAAAGCTTAACTCGTTATTGGCGAAAAAAGGGGAAATTAAATAATTTAAGTAGATCATAATAGTTAAATATCAATGAAAACTAATTTAGACGAACAATAAAACAATGAATAAGGCGCAGTAATAGAACATAATCATATGATAATTGATAGCGCTTACAAAACAGGAATAATATCAGTATACATATAGTCCAAATAACCATACACGGGCAAAGCAGTAACATATTATACACGGATGAAATGTAAAAAATCATAATAATGATGAATGGTGATGATGGGTGATATAATAATGTATATATAATATTTGATGATGCATAATAATAGACAATAAATAAAATAGACAACAATAACCGAGCAACAGCCCACAATAAAGAGCAGTAACCGAACAAAACACTTGCTAAACAATTAACTAATAACAACAAACAACAGCCGGCGGAACTACCAAGTCCCGTCCTCGCTGCT
>NW_020868393.1:532421-536708 GCF_003789085.1 Penaeus vannamei
TGGAGTCTCTCTTGCTCTCAGTCTCGCTCTCTCTCGGCCCGTCTCACTCTGCCCTCCTTTCTCGAATCCGGATAGAACAGATTCACATCGGAGTGACGCGCGGAACTGTAGGTGCTATTTGTATTACGTATCTCTCTCTTCTCCCCCTCTATCTTCTCCTCCACCTTCTCCCTCCTCTTTCCTCTTCTATCTCTCTCCCTTCTCTTCTCTCTCCATCTCCTCTCCCCCTACTCTCTCTTCTCTCTTCCTCGTCTCCTTCTCCTCCTCTACTCACTCTCCCTCCTCTCGGCTCCTCTCCTCCAGTCTTCTTCTTCCGCCCTCTCTGCTCTCCTCTCTCCCTCTCCTCCTCTTCCATTTCCTCATCCCCTCTCCGCCACCCATCCCGGGGCTCCTCCGCACCGCCCCACGCGGCCGCAATTTGCGCCGCCTCATCTTCTCTCTCTCCCTCCTCACTCTCGCTTCTCTCTCTCCCTCCCCTCCTCGCATCTCGTCTTTTCTCTCTCCTTCCTCGCCGCTCGCTCTCTATCCGTCTCTCTCTCTCTTCCCCTTTTCGGTTTTTCCTTCATGTTATTCTCCCTTTGTACGCCCAATAGATATAATGACATATAGGTTGCAATTCTCTATGCTATCTATCTCCTCTCTCTCAGCCCTTTCTCATTTATCTTCATTGTTATTATCCTTGACAGGATAGATTAGATAGACATACATAGCTGCTATCTATAGCTTCCCTCTCTCCCTTTCTTTGGCGATTTACCTTATTGTTTTTCCCTCGACGTCCCATCCTGCGGATCTCTTCCGCCCTTTCCCTCATCGCAGGCAGAGGAGGCCCGGCCCCGCTTGCCAAACCGAAGACGCAAGGCCATTTGATTTCCCTCCCTCCCCTCCTATCGTGGGACCACTCTCGCCTGGTCTCCCCCCTTATCGTGACGGTCCTCATCTCACTCGTGGTAACCCTCTCATCTCCTCTCGTGGAACTCTCATCTCACTCGTGCACCTTCCTCCTCCCTCGTGGCACCCTCTTCATCTCACTCGTGGCACTCTCCTCCTCCCTCGTGGGCACCTCTTCCTCGCCCTCGTGGCAACCTCTCCTCCCCGTCGTGGCTAACCTCTCCTCCCCTCGTGGCACTCTCCTCCCCCTCCCCGCCGGCCCCACTTCCCGCCCCAGGTTTTTTTTTTTTTGAGGGGCGTGGGCCCGCCTCCCCCACCCCCGCCCCCCGCCACCCCCCCACATCCCCCCCCCCGCTCCCACCTCTCCCGCCCCCCTGCTTCGTGGCACTCTCCTCCCCCACGTCGTGGCACTCTCGCTCTCCCCCTGCTCGTGGCTTCCTCCCCCTCGTGGTATCTCCTTCCCTGTGGCACTCTCTCCCCTCCTCGTGGCACTTCTTCCCCTTTGTGGCACCTCCCCCCTTTGGCACTCTCTCCCCACTCGTGGCACCCCCCCCCTTGTGCACCCCTCCCCCTCTCTTTTAACGCTTCCTTCCCCCTCCTTCCCCACCCTCACCCTTGACGCTCTTATCAAATGACAACCTCATGCGAAAAAAGGTGAGAGAGAGAGAGAGAGAGAGAAGAGAGAGAGAGAGAGAGAGAGAGAGAGAGAGAGAGAGAGAGTAGAGAGAGAGAGAGAGAGAGAGAGAGAGAGTGATAGATAGAGATAGAGAGAGAGGTGTGTGTAGTGATAGAGAGAGAGAGAGAGAAGAGAAGAGAAGAGAGAGAAGAGAGAGAGAGAGAGAGAGAGAGAGAAGAGAGAGAGAGAGAGAGAGAGAGAGAGAGAGGATGGAGAGAGAGAGAGGAGGAGAGGAGGAGAGAAGAGCAGAGATGGAAGATAGAGAGAAAGAGAAGAAAGAAACAGAAGAAAAAAAACAAAAAAACAAAAGAGAGAGGAAAGAGAGAGAGAGAGTAAAGGAGCATGGAGGGAGAGGACGAGGGAGAGAGGTGAAGAAAAGGAGATAGAAAAAAAAAAAAAAAAAAAACAAAAAAAACAAGCAGTGTTAACGAACAAGAGGAGATAACAGAGGCCCCGACTTTTAAGAAATTTAATATTTCGTAATGCCTTTTCTTAGTTTTTTTTCATATAATTTATTTAGTTTTTTCGCTGTTTTTCTGTCTGTCTTCCTTCCCTTTCTCTTCCCTCCTTCCCTCTCTCTCGTCTTTTTCTCTCTATGTGTATGTCTGTCTGTCTGTCTGTCTCTCTCTCTCTTCCCTCCCCCCTCTTTCTCTCCTCTGTATGTCTGTTCTCTCACTTTCTCTCTCTCTCTCTCTCTCTCTCCTCCCCCTCTCTCTCACTCTGTACTTCTAGTCTTTGTCTCTCTCTGTCTATTACTGCCTCTGTTTCTGTCTCTTCCTCTGTCATTCAGTCTGTTTCTGTGTCTCTCTCTATGTGTCTTTCTGTTCCTTTCTATGTCTCGCAAGTCTCTATTTTTACCTTTGTGTCTTTCTCCATTTCTATTTCTATCTATCAGTCTCTCTTCCTCTCTGTCTCTCTGTCAGTCCCTTTTCCTCCCTCCTCCACCTCTTTCCCTCCCCCTTCTGTTTCCCACTTCTTTAAAGAAAGATGAACAAATAGATGAATAGTTATAAATAGTTGAAATAAAGATAAGATTAAAATAAAGATAAATAGTTAGAATTTAAAATAAACTGTTAAAGTTAAAAAATAAATAGTTAAAATAATTAGATAGATAGTTAGAATAGAATATCTTTTAATACGTTCCTTAAATCTCGATTTTATGATTGTATTTTATTTAAATTTTCTCCATTTTTTTCTATATAATGACATTTGTACATTTTCTGTTGTGGAGAGAGAGAAAAAAAAACGTGATTATGTTCTTAATTATGACAACATTCGGGAACATCAACTATGTAGAGAGGTATGAATGAAAATGAATATCTTCACAATACAAGAGATGTATTTGACCGGTTTCGAATAAATCTTCGTCAAAAAACATGTATATCTGACGAAGATCTATTCGAAACCGGTTAAATACATCTCTTGTATTGTAAACATATTCATTCTCATTCATACCTTTCTACATTTGTCAACATGAATACGGTTCAACAGCAATTATGACAACATTCGAGAACATCAGTCAGAGAACAGTGGTTTGGGAGAGAAGAACCGAAAAAAAATGTTATTTACATGAGACCTTTCCCGAGTGTGTAAATATTGTATTTCTCTTAAGCCTGGGCAATATCTTTAATTATTAACTTCCCTCAGCCTACTCTCTCTCTGTCTCGTCCTGTCTCTCAGTCTCTCTCTCTTCCCCTCCCTTTTCCTCTCTCTAACTAGGGCACTCAATTGCTCTCTTTCTCTCTCTCGCTCTTTCTCTGTCTCTGTCTCTCTGTCTGTCATCTGTCTGTCTGTCTGTCTCTCTCTCTCTCTCTCTCTCTCTCTCTCTCTCTCTCTCTCTCTTTCTCTCTCTCTCTCTCTCTCTCTCTCTCTCTCTCTCTCTCCATCCCCTCTTCTCTCTCTTCTCTCACTCGCCAGCCAACCGTGCCCCGTCATGGCACTCTGGCACCCGAAAACTTTAACACCAGAATAACATACGACTTACATAATCGCAACCTTCAGATTAAGAGGCGAACAGGAAGAAAGAGGGACGAAGAGAGAAGAAGAGAGGGAGAAGAGAAAGAGACCGATAACAGGGAGATATAGGAGAATGGAGGAGAGCGGAAAACTTGTTGTGTCATGTTTTGTCGTGACCGGAGACGCTGAGGTTGCTCCGGGAGGGGGGAGGGAGGGAAGGGGCGTGGATAGGGGGAGGGGGGAGGGAGGGGGCTTGCGTGGGGGGGTGGGGGGAGGGGCGGTGAGTGTTTTACGTGGGTGGGGCGGGTACTAGGCATGAATCCCTCTGCAGATATGATTTTGTAGACTCATATACTCTGTGTAATGATCTATGCAAACATTACACGGCGCATACGGACACACGAACACGCACACGTACATGCACGTACACGGGAAACGCATTCACGAAATGACGGGCAAGGAAACTTCCCTTCCCTCCCCAAACAACACACACACACACATACACACACACACAAAAAAACACACACAACCCAGAAACCACTCATACACACACAGAAACAGCACACACTCTCTCTCTGCTTCTTTTCTCTCTTCTTTGTTCTCTCTCCCTCTCGCTCCCTCCCTCGCTCTCCCTCTCTTTCTCTCTCTTCTCGTCTCTCTCTCTCTCCTCTCTCTCTCTCGTCTCTTCTGCTCCTCTCTCTCATTCCCTCTTCCTCTCCTCGCTCTCTCTCTTCTCATTCTCTCTCTTTTCTTCCTCTTCTCTGTCT
>NW_020868393.1:537438-547438 GCF_003789085.1 Penaeus vannamei
CTATCGTTTTCTTCTCACTTTCATCCCATAGGAGTGGCATTACCAGTCAATTACTAATGTTAATGCCACAAATTCTGAATTAATTGCCGACCAATTACAGAAAAAATACTGAAGGACACCCCCTACCACACACGTAGCATCACCATCAGTATCAACATCAGCATCACCATAATCTTCACCATCATCACTATCAGTATCAACATCAGCATCACCATTCTCCGCTTCAGCATCACCATCATTTTCACCCTCAGCATCACCACCATCATCTTCACCATCATCACTTTCAACATCACCATCATCTTCACCCTCAGCATCACCACCATCATCACCACCATCATCACCCTCAGCAACACCATCATCTTCACCCTCAGCATCACCATCATCTTCACCACCATCACCCTCAGCATCACCATCATTTTCACCATCAGCATCATCACCATCTTCACCCTCAGCATCACCACCATCATCACTCTCAGCAACACCATCATCTTCACCACCATCACCCTCAGCATCACCATCATCTTCACCACCATCACCCTCAGCATCACCATCATTTTCACCATAAGCATCATCACCATCTTCACCCTCAGCATCACCACCATCATCACTCTCAGCAACACCATCATCTCCATCATCAGCATCACCATCAACCCTAACGAATTTACCTTCACAATCAAAACTATTTTCAGTCTGATATGAACCTCCGGCTTATCTTAATTAACGCACCTGTACACCTGTCACGCGGTGCTGACGCCTATCGCAGCTGTCCCGGGCTGTCAGCGCGTGTCAGGAGCGAATCTGAGTACGGAGTTGTCATGTGCAGCTGATGTGTGGTGTCTTTCTCTTGTTCTTTCTTATTATGCGGTTTTAACTCCCTTATTCTCTATTCGCTTTATTTTCTAATTTTGATTTTGGTTTACTCTCTCTCTCTCTATGTCTGTCTTTGTGTTTGTGTTTGTGTCTATCTCTCTATCTATCTATCTGTCTGTCTGTCTGTCTGTCTGTCTCTTTGCTTCATCTCTTCTCTTCCCCTTTTTTCTATCTTCCCATCTCTCAACCCGTCTGCCCCTTTCTCTCTCCCTTCATCCTTTCTCTCTACCTCCATCTTTCCTTCTCTCCTTCCGTCTCCTTCCCGCTCCCCCTCCTTTACCTTCTTCCCCTCTCCCTCAACTTCCTTCCATCCCCCTTCCTCTGCCNAGACAGACAGACAGACAGACAGAGAGAGAGAGCGCCGCCAGAACCGCAGCGAGCGGGCGGCGGCCGAGCGAGCCGAGAGAGAGCGAGGGCGCGAGAGAAAAGGCGAGTTTAAAGCGCGGTGTCCTGAACCGGCCCTGATCCTCGGCGGAAATTCAATACCCGTTGTTTGGAAGGGAGGAGTCCGTGGCGCCGTGGGGGGAGGGAAGGAGGGAGAAGTTTCTGGTAGTTCTGGTTTTCATTTCTGGTTGAGGATCGCCTTAATTCTGTTGTTATTATTTGTCGTTGGTTCATTCATCCTTAATTGATTATTGTTTTTTTAAGAGTTCGTGTTAGTTTTCGGTGCTTATATCTGGTTTAGGAATTCACTTTTTTTGATTTTGTTATTATGCATTATCATTATTATCACTCTTCATCATTATTATTCTTAAAAGTTCAAGTCAGTTTTATGTTTGTTTGTTTTTTGTTTATCAGTTCCGGTGTTCACATCATCTGCCAGAGTTCATATAATTTTTTTGTATTCATTCTCCAATTTTTGAAAATTTCATATGCTTTCGGAATTTTCTTTAGTTTTTTATATTACTTCCAGGTTTTTAAGAGTTAATTTCCAAGATTACGAATGCACTTCATCTTGGAAAATTAATTTCAAGATTTGGAATTTACTTCGGTTTTCACTCGGTTTTTATTTCTATTTTCGGCAGTCACCTCAGTTTAATCGGAAATTTGCTTGTTTTTCGGAATGAGAGGTTGACTTCAGTTTTTGGAATTCCAATTTAGTTTTCAAAGAATCACTTCTGATTTTGAAAATCACCCGAGGTGTTCGAATTCACCGTTTTGTTTTTCCTACAATTCTGAAAATCAAGGATTTTTTTTTTGCATTGTTAGACCCCTATGTTCCCGTAATTTTAACAAATGAAACGTCAGCGATGCAGTGAAAAAATAGAAACATGTAGAGGAGAGAGAGAGGAGAGAGAGAGAGAGAGAGAAGAGAGAGAGAGAGAGAAGAGAGAGAGAGAGAGAGAGAGAGAGAGAGAGAGAAGAAGAATGAGAAAGAGAAGAAGAGAGAGAGAGAGAAGAGAGAGAGAGATAGAGAGAGGAGAGAGAGAGAGAAGAGAGAGAGAGAGAGAGAGAAAGAGAGAGGAGAGAGAGACAAGGAGAGAGAGAGAGAGAGAGAAGAAAGAGAGAGAGAAGAGAGAGAGAGAGAGAGAGAGAAGAATTGAGAGAGAGAGAGAGAGAAGGGGGGGGGGGCGAACGAAGCGAATGAATGAGAACGATATTGAACACGAACAAGAGAGAGCCAAGAAGAAAGAGAGAGAGAAAGAGTGATCCGCGAGAAAGAAATAGCGAGGGAGAGAGAGAGAGAGAGAGAGGAGAGAGAGAGGAGTACGAGAGAGAGGAAGAGAAGAGAGAGAGAGAGAGAGAGAAGAGAGAGAGGAGAGAGACGAGACAGGAGACAGAGAGAGAGACAGAGATGAGAAAGAGAGAGAAAGAAAGAGAAGATTAGAAGAGAGAAAGAGAAAGAGAAAGAGAGAACGAGAGCGAGAGACAGAGACAAAACCGGAGACAGAGAAAGATAGAAGAGAAGAGAGAGATTCTGATTGCCCCTCAACATGGCGCCGTGACGTCACTCAGGGGGAAAGTTTCCAAGTACAATCTCTGGCTGGCGTCAGGGGGGGGGGGATTTCACTGGCCTGCGTTCTACTTAGCGCTGCTCTGATGTGGTCGTGATGTTTTCTCTAAGGTAAAAAGATTATTTACTGAATATTAATGGGTTATTGCAACGATGAATTAGATTACTGGACGAGGTTTTGATTGTTTGTTAGCATTTGAGATATATTTTTTTTACTTATTATTCTTATTTATGTTATTATCTTTGTTTTATATTCATTTTTCCTCTTATAAAAAAAGTTGATTGTGATGATAATCATTCGAGATAAGTCCGTGATTATAATTACTAAAAATGAAAAAAATCACATCTCCAAAATTAACTAGAAAAAAAGAGTTACCTGCATTAAATTCCTCTAAATAATATATACGTTCACTCATAATAACCCAAGAAAGTGTTCATGTTGCTGAAATTGCACAACTCACAAAACCTGAACTTCAGCGTGGCCGACAACGTGTGAACTTCATCCACTCGAGTTTCTCTACACGTGATGTTCACCGATAGAAATCCAGGGCGAGGGAATTCGGGTGTAAATGATTATCAACTAAGCTTTTTTAGATAAAGTGGGGGAGAGAGGGAGAGGGAGGGAGGAGAGGGAGGAAGGAGGGAGGAGTGAGAGGGGAGGAGAACAGAGGGAGGAGAGAGAGAGAGAGAGAGAGAGAGAGAGAGAGAGAGAGAAGAGAGAGAGAGAGAGAGAGAGAGAGAGAGAGAGAGAAGAGAGAGAGAGAGAGACAGACCAGACAGACAGACTATAGAGAGAGAGCGAGTGAGAGAGGAGAGAAGAGAAGAGGAGAGAGAGAGAGAGAGAGAGAGAGAGGAGAGAGAGAGAGAGAGAGAGAGAGAGAGAGAGAAGAGAGAGCAGAGAAGAGACAGAAGAGAGACAGAGAGACAGAGAGACAGAGACAGAAGAGAGAATGGGTGCGTGACTGATATAAAGTGGTGAGAGAGAGCGAAGACAGGCAGACAGAGAAAGAAACATAGAGAGAAGAGAAACAGAGAAAGTGAATCGATTATCATTCAAAAGTAAATTGAAGTTTATCCGTTTTCTTCATAGTCACAGCATTCGTCAAAGATATTTTACCGATAACTGAAAATGAAATAATAGGACGGGGATTCTTCCTTGGAAATAAAAAAAAAAAAAAATCATCCTCTTGAAAAAACAATCTCGGTTTTTCTTTTTAATTTAAAAATAAAACGGCTAAATATTTGCTTTGAAAAATACAGCTACTTCCTATGCTGTTTCTCTGATATGATAATATAACCAGCCTATAAGTACAAAAATGTCAGTAGCTTTACATTTTTGTCGTATACAAATGCTAAGCATCTAGTAATTATGAGACTCATGACACACACACACACACACACACACACACACACACCACCACACACACATTAGAAGAGAGAGAGAGAGAGAGAGAGAGAGAGAGAGAGAGAGGAGAGAGAGAGAGAGAGATGAGAGAGAGAGAGAGAGAGAGAGAGAGAGAGAGAAAGAAGAGAGGAGAGAGAGAGAGAGAGAGAGAGGAGAGACAGAGAGACGAGAGAGAGACAGAGACAGAGACAGAGACGAGACAGAGAGAGAGAGACAGAAAGATTCATCTTTATCAGGAGTAAGCTTCAATTTTATTAAAGTCTCCCCGATACCGTTTTCTATCGAGCTAATAACTGGACTTCAAAACGCTTCATTCGCGTTTTATAAAGTTTCGTCCAGGCGGTTCTTATAACATTACCAGTTTTTATCATTGCATGCGTATCTTTCTATATATCACAACTTCTTATTCCTTTTTCAGATTATTAGCTTCCATATTTTAAAAAGTGGGACCTGGTATTTGATACCTATACCAAGTTAATTATATAAAATACTTGGAATTTGAACACCTGAGTGATAACATGGCGGAATTACGTTCTCTTATATATTTTAACATTATACAAGTTTTGTTTTTAATTTTCTATATTTCTAATCTTATGGGACAAAAATATAACAGCTAATATAAGCAAAAAAAAGAAGTTACAAGTACTAAATAATCGAAAAACTATATGATTCACAACGATCAATCACATTGATTTTGATCACGCCGATAATAAAGAAAAAATGACTATCATTAAAACTTAATTAACTCTCCGAATACTGACGGGCTTTATAAATCAATAATTATACCACGAACATAAATATGAACATGAAAAAACGCTAGAAAGATAGTTAAAAATGAATAGCATTTTGTCCACTGGGCGGTGCGAACAGAGGCTGACATATTGTAACAGTATGTCCTATAAACGGCACTCTCTGTTCAGAATTCATTGAAGTGAGTGAAGTGAGTTGTATTCCAGGCGCTCTTTTGAACACACGTGTATGTACTCGTGTATCCGAGAGCCTGAAGTTCGCTTTTTTCTGATCAATAACCTGTGGAATTAATAATAATAATGATGATGATGATGATGATAATGATGTTATGGAAATAATAATAATAATAATAATAATGATGATGATATGATGATGATGATAATGATGTTGATGATTGATGATTAATGATGTTATGGAAATAATAATTTATAATAATAATGATGATGAGATGATGATGATGATGATGATAATGATGTTGATGAGATGACAATAATGATCATGACGATAATACTAATATTAGTACTAATAATACTAATGATTTTATTATTGCTGTCGTATTATCATTAGCAATAATGATAGTAATACTATTAATAATAATAACAATTATTATGATGATGATGGTAACAATAATAACACCGATAACAATGACTAACCTGATGCTACGTCTCGTTAAAAGTCAGTTACGTACATGAGAGCAAACTGCATGAGTCACAACCGGCGAATTAACGAACTTCGCTGTATAATGTAGTCACGTAAAGGTTAACCGTAGATGCTATGTATGAGGAGAAACGGTTGCCTTGTTTTGCTCACAAGAGGCTTCGTGAAATATATTACGGTATGTGAAGTAGATTAGGTTGCGTGAAGTAGATTAAGTTAAGCGAAGTATATTGTTGTATGAAATATATTAGTCATGTGAAATAGATTAGGTTAGGTGATGTGTATTAAGTTGCGTGAGATATATTTAAGTTATGTGAGATAGATTCAGTTTGGCGATGTATATTAAGTTGCGTGAAATATATTAAAGTTATGTGAAATAGATAAGGTTAAGTGAAGTAGATTAAGTTAAGCGAAGTATATTAAGTTAGGTGAAATATATAAAATTACAAGAGAAGCATTAGTTGCGTGAAATATATTAACTTGCGTGTAATGTATCAAGCTACATGAAATATACTAAGTTACATGAAAACTATTAAGTTACGTGAAATATATCCGCAGTTACACAAACAATCGGGTTTTCTATCTATGTAGTAGACTCTCTAACATCAACCTAGAAGTCAAGCTGAGCTGAAAAGTATCGTAGAACTGTATTCTTGCCGACACAGTTAACAAATTCGGCGGGAAAGCAGCGACCGCGAGGATAAAACGAACCGAAGAAATAATTACGGAAGGATAAGAACAAAAACAGAAACAGTCCCTCCCTCCTTAGGACAACTTTCCCCATATTCAAAAGAAATAAATGACTAAACTTCCTAAATTGCTGATAACATCAATTCGGAGCATTTACTCTCCGTTCTGTGCCACTGACGTGAAAAAATGAGCGACTGGCCGCACTTTCCGAGACTAAAACGTTATCTCAGCTCTCTCTCGTTAAGACTGCTTCTTCTCCTTTCAATGAACAACACGTAAGCCATTCGTAAGCAATAAGGTATAAGCATTCAGTCGCCAAACGTCAAAGTAAGCTCTTTGAAGTGATTTCTCCGTCTCATTTGTCTCTCACTCGGGACGAGATCGAACCTTCGCCATCTTATTCGTGACTCCGCCCACTCTGTGACGTCACCCTCAGTGCCCAGATATCTCTTCCATCTTGGGTTGTGAGCGGAGTGTAACGGCCTCGATATATGTCTGTTATTTAGGGCATTTATCCTTCTTTCTTTTTATAGCCTCGATGATATACCCGAGGAAGGAATCTGTAGGTAATGAATATGACGGACGAAGTAAATTTTGTGAAGTGATACGTCTCGATGGTCGTCCAGTGCTGCCACCTTCAGGCAGCGGCGGACACTAAGCGCAGGACGGATGTCGGACGCTCGGAGGATTCCTGCGGCGGCCGCGGAGCGTGCAAAATTTCTTCACTTTCGCTCCCGTCGTCGCGTTTCCTCCGCTGTAATTCCGGCGGCGCGATGCAAAGACAGCGCCGACCGTAATTTCCACGGCGAACCTGATATACAAATGGAATACCACATAATGAAGGTAATAATATGTGCCGAAAGGTGCAACCGTTGATGAAGATGATCGCGGGTTCGGCGCTTATTCGCAGCCCAGTCGGCCTCGTGACCAGAGTCCATATTAATGTAATTCTTCAGATCTCCGTCCTTGCGTGGTCACGATATATACTTATGGATGGGAGATATACCAATCTCGTAAATATGATGGTTATACATTTGAGAAAAAAGCTTTGAAATGAAGTCGGAATGAGAAATAACGAAAAAAAGTTGCATGTCTTGCACGTTACATATTTCGTATTGGTTATTGAACTTATCTCAGGGATTTTTATTCGATATATATTTTTCAACCAATTAGCAATTATATCAAGCCGTGATATCCATCGCTCCGCCCACATTCTCAAGCTCGCCAATGAGAGAGCGCGAGCGGGTTGAAGTGGACCAATCAGGGGGCGGATAGTGGGCGGAGTAAACCACACCGCTTCACAATTGGTCTAGCTTCTAAAATTGATTCGCACAAGGAACATTTCTTTAATGATTATTAAGCAGAGTTGAGGTTATAATCTCTCAAATTTCTCATAAACTGAAGTATTTTTAATGAATATATTTTTACACCTTCATGTCCACTAGAAAACGCCGTTGTTCTAGAGTTATTCTTTCCTCTCAAATTCAAACAGGCCAATCAGAGGGTTTCTACAAAAAGGAGGCGTGTCTTGTAGTAAGCGCATATATCATTGGCTAAATCCGGCGAGAGGAAATATCTATGGATAAGGAGATAATGGCAAAATCTAATCAGGTAAAATCTCCACAGATTTCAACCGTGTAAGTAGCTATAGATAGTAAACGAGAGAAACAACAAAGAAGAAAAACGACACGATCCCATTTCAACTTTTAACTGTCTCTCGACTTGGAAACAGAAGTGGTCCTTCGATTAACAAAATCAACAGGGGATCGAGCATCTGTTTCACACCTGTCCGCTGCTCAAAGGCATTTCCATCGCCTACATCGCCTTCGCCGCCCTTTCGCCTACCCGACGCGCCTTCGCACGAGCCGGCACGGAATCTGGCTTGCCGCCCGCCCGCCCACAGACCAACGTCAGACGCCCACGCAATAATAGTCCATACCGTCCACTCTCCCTCTTCAAATCACGGAGCTCAGCAGATTCCTCACCAAAACACCATTATTACGAAGAGAAAAGGAAGACCCCGAAGTCTCGACTCGCCCGCGAAAGAAGCTCGCTCTCGAAAGTGGTTTTCGAGCTCAGCGGCGGCAGACCCGAGAGCGCGGAGTGAGCCGCCGTGCCCATACACAGCGCCCGCTCTCCCACGCGCTCATACCTATCCACTGTCTAATCAGCTCCCTTGCCTTCGTCCCTCCCGCTGCGCCCGGCCAAGACTCCACCCACACTCCCTCCCGCCCGCACGCGCCTCCGTCCATTCCTTTGGTAACTTTGCTACTCACGGTCCCCCAAATCTATTTTTAGGAGGAGAGGGGGGAGAAGCGGGTGAAGTTGAGGGAGGAGAGGAGAATGCGTTTAGAAGAATAAGAGAGTTAACGGGGAGGGAAGAGCTGGGGAAAAAGAAAGGGGAGGCGGAGGAGGAGGGGAGGCAGGCGGAAAGTGCGGAGGGGGAAGCGATGGGAAAAAAGAAGGGGGAGGCGGGGAGGAGGGAGAATGGTGTTGGAGGGAGAGGGGACGGGAAAGGAAAGTGGCTGGAGGGGGAGAGCGGGAGAGGAAAGAAGGGAGAGCGGCGAGGGGGAGGGAGAATGCGTTGGGGGAGGAGGTCGGGGAGTCGGGAAAGAGGAGGGGGAAGAGGGGGAAGAAGGCGAGCGAGAGGGGAGGAGGAGGGAGAATGCGTGTGGAGGAGAGGAGGACGGTGCAGGGAAAGAGGGGGAAGGAAAGTTGGGAAGAAGGCGAAGGGGAGGAGGAGAAATGGAGTTGGAGGAAACCGGGGAACGGGAAAGGATCAAAATGTTGGGGAGGGGAGAGCGGTTGGGGAAAGAAGGGGAGAGGCAGGACGGAGAGGGACGGGAGGGGAAAGTTAGGGAGTGGAGAGCCAGGGGGAAAAGAAGGGAAGGAGTGGAGGCGGGTGGAGAATGGGTTGTAAGGAAAGAGGTACAGATTTTATGGGAGGGGAGGGGAAAGAAAGAAGGGAAGGTGAGAGGGGAGAGGAGGAGAGGCACGGGGGAGAGGAAAGTGCGGGATGGGGAGAAGCGGGGAAAAAAGGCGTAGACGGGGAGGAGGAGAATACAGTGGAGAGAGAGGGAAAAGAAGGAGAAGAAACTCACAGATCACGGAATTTCATCGTCTGGCGAGACAATTTCGTCGCGCGTAATTTACGACATGAACACAGAAAAAACATAATAAAATTTGAATATGCGCATACATAAGACTATACATATAATATACATCAAGATGAATGTCCCAAGCAAATATCATAGAGAGAAGAGGGAGAAGGAGGAGAAGAGAGAGAAGAGAGTGGAGAGAGAGAGAGAAGAGAGAGACGAGAGAGAGAGAGAGAGAGAGAGAGAGAATGAAGAGAGAGAGCGAAGAGAAGAGAGAGGAGAGGAAGAGGAAAAGAGAAGGAAAGAGAGTGGAAAAGAGAAGAAGGAAAAGAGAGAGAGGAGACGAAAGAGGAAGAGAGAAAAGAGAATAAAGAGACGGAGGAGGAGAAGACGGAGAGATAGAGAGAGAGAGAGAGAGATGAAGAGAGAGAGAGAGAGAGAGAGGAGAGAGAGGAGAAGAGAGAGAGAGAGAGAAGAAGAAGAGAGAAGAGGAGAGAGAGAGAGAGAGAGAGAAGAGAGAGAGAGAGAGAGAGAGAGAGAGAAGGAAAGACAGATGGAGAGAAGAGAAGAGAGAGA
>NW_020868393.1:557438-559938 GCF_003789085.1 Penaeus vannamei
GAGTTCTTGGTTTGTTAGGAACGTATTGGTGGTAACTTTGGATTTTTGGAGAATGTTATCTTAGTTGAAATGATGGATTAAGTATAGCTGTTGAACTGTTTATAATTATCTTATCCAGATGAGATGACGGAAGTAGGTTGGAAGTTATAAGTTGAAAGTCTGAGGCTTGTGTAAGTTCCAAACTGAAGCACGATCTAAAATGAGGTAAGTTCTTAGTTGTAAGTTTTGGCTAAAGTAAGTTATGAGCTGAAGCAAGATATGCTGAAGTAGATTCTAAATTGAAGCGAGGTTTACACCAAAGTTCCGTATTGAAGTGAGATCTAAGCTGAACCATTTTCTTTATTGAAGTAAGATGAAGTGAGTTCTCTCTGTCCAAACTCTAACGTAGTTTGTATATTTTGTCCCAAAGGTAAGTGAAACCCTTTAAATATTCCAATTGTACCTTAACGTTAGGTTCTCTCTAATTATATCTATCTATTCATCTATCCCACCTGTTCGTGCGCGTCCCTTCTTTCCGATTAAATATTATTTTACTGTTCTTTATTCTTTATTTCTATTTTATTATTATTATTATTATTATTATTTATTATCATTTTTTTGTATTGAGTGAAATACGTCTATTTTTCTCAAGCGATAAAACCTTCCGTCTGGCGTCTTCGGATCCTCTGGACTGAAGCTGAAACGGTTTCCACGTCTGCATTCTGTGAGAGGACGATAAGACATCACATGCGAGAGAATATTTACTGATTTAGTTGTCTTTCTTATCTTATATTTCTTATTCGATTGTCTGATCGTGGTCCTTAGAGCAGCGGTGAAATATTTTATGGCTTTATGGAAGACGCAACGATGAAGAAGAAGAAAATGAAGAAGAAGAAGAGGAAGAAAAAACGGCTGTCGAGTATCATCTACATAAGAAAGTGGATAAAGAATCATGAATAAACAAAGGAAGTGCGACGTAGAATCAACGGGAGCGACTGAATCAGATTTATCCTTAGTGATTCCTACATCCAATCATGTGAACCGTATTCATGAAAGATGTAGAAAGGTATGAATGAGAAAATACTTTCACCACGAGGAGATGTATTCACCCGAATATATCTTCGTATATCTGACGAAGATATATTCGATACCCGGTCAAATGCATCTCTCGTATGGTGAAGATATTCATTCTCATTCATGCCTTTCTACATCCAGTCATGTCTCGGGAACTGTCATGCTCGTTTTAGGAATGGTGTCGATAAGGAGTAATTCCCTGTCCTCCGTAAATAGTGGTTCACATTTTCTGATATTAAGATACGTTGTCAGAGTGGGTTACTGAGGCACCATGCCATCAAGGCTGTCTTGGAGGCAGGCTAGGTATATATATTACCTTGCTCCAGATGGCATAGAGAAGCAACTTCCAGTTTTTACATGTGCAATGTTCATATATGTTTGTTTTTTTCTCTCTCTCGCTTCCGCAACCGAACTGGCGTCTTTGAAATCGTCCTTAAACGCAGCGACAGGCTAGAGGACGACCGCGTGGCGTTTTCGTAAGTGTGTGAAGCGCTTATTGTGGTAGTTTACGGACGTCGCTGTCGGGCCTCTCTCCCCCCCCCCCCCTGGTACTGGTACGTCGGCGGTCGCTGCTCGGGGATTCCTGTGCGACTGGTTGGTCCGGTGCGGCAACTGGGGCTGAATGTGGAGCAAGGTCCGTGAATAAAATGCCGCCAGGATGTGGCTCTTTGATCCATGCTTGGGGGATGGTGCAGGGGCTTTTGCGGTCGCTGTTGAGATAAATTTGTACAAAATTAAGATTCTCGAAATATTTTGTTTCTCTTCTATTTTTAGTGAAAGTAACAAAAGCTCCTGGAATGCAACTGTTCACTCTGTTTGCAATAATTACAATATCATCATCATCTGCCGTTACACTCAGCATCATTCTCTACAGTAAGTTGACAAGGCGAAGAAGTTTCTACGGCAGAGGAACCCATTTTGTTTAGAAGTTCCTGCGCCGCCATCTGAATGCGGTATAAACACCACGGCGATTACGTCATTCGTGAAATGTGGTGCACATTGTGTTTGTTTTGAGGGCATTTGGCAGTCAGCTGTGCGGAATGTGGTACTCATCTGTCGGTCTATTTTCATGTCTATTGGTTTATTTGCACTCATACATACAAACAGGAATATTTACCCACAAAAACATGCGCAGACACATACAGTCTGTCTCGTATTCTCTCTCCCTATCTTTCCTTTCCTCCTTCTCTCCTTTTCTCTCTCTCTCTCTCTCTCTCTCTCTCTCTCTCTCTCTCTCTCTCTCTCTCTCTCTCTCTCTCTCTCTCTCTCTCTCTCTATATATATATATATATATATATATATATATATATATATATATATAATCTCACACAGACACGCACACGCGCGCGCGCGCGCATTCAGAGTTAGACTTCATTCCAGAGTGATATATAATGCTATCTAGAAAACAACTTAAGCGTTTTTATAACTAACATTTTTTCCTGCCATT
>NW_020868393.1:569938-576538 GCF_003789085.1 Penaeus vannamei
GACTTCTCTTAAGCCCCCCCCCCCCCCTCCAACATGCTATCGTTTTCTCCATTGCTAAGTTCAGTTGAGATTATTTTTTCTTTCCTTTAAGCTAATGGAAAAAATAATCAATTTTCGCTCAATGTTCTTTCACCAGATTTTTATTCTAATGACGATACGATTTTCATGTGATAAAGAATAACGAGTGTAATTAATGGAATCAAAGTGTTTTGACTTGACTACTCACTTCGCTTCGCCCCCCCCCCTTTAAAAGCATACCCCATTATTCCTTGATTAGTTATTATTATTTCTAATTAAGTTGTTAGTGCTTTATCATTACCGTTCTTAATTAGCTCCTAATTGCTTGTGACTTCTCTAAGCCCCCCCCCCCTCCAACATGCTATGTTTTCTCCATGCTAAGTTCAGTGAGATTATTTTTCTTGCTAATGGAAAAAAATCAATGCTCAATGTTCTTTCAACCAGATTTTTATTTTTTTTTTTTTTTTTGGCTAATGCGATTTGATTGACTACTCACTTCGCTTCGCCCCCCCCCCTAAAGCATACCCCCACCCCCCCTCTACCCTTATCCCGCCCACCCCTTGGTCATGAACTTGAACCTCATGGGCGTCGCCGAATCACAGCCGCCCATGGCTTTTCATTACTGACGATATACCACCCTACTGCCATGGTTCGGGGGGGGGAAGGGAGATGGGAGGGGAGAGAGAGAAGGGGGGGACCAGAGAGGAGGGGGGGGAGGAGGGAGGGGGAGAGGGGGGAGAGAGAGAGGGGAGGGGAGAGAAGGGGAGGGGGAGGAAGGGGGGGAGGGGAGGGAGGAGGGGAGAGAGAGGGGGAGGGGGAAGACGAGGAGGGGAGAAAATAAATAGATTTAAAAAGGCTTGGGATTGGGGAGGGGGAAGGGAGTGGGTTGGGAGGGGTATATAAAGAGAAGGAAGGAAGGATGGGGCGGGGTAAATGCATGAGGGGCATAAAAAGAGGGGAAAGGGGCAGTGGGGAGAGGGAGAGGATGGGGGGGGTATTAAAAGAGAGGGAAAGAAGAATGAGGGAGGGGGTAGGAGGAGGGAGAAGAAGAGAGAAGGAGAAGGAGAAGGAGAAGGAGAAGGAGAAGGAGGAGGGGGGAGGGAGGAGGAGGAGGGGAGGAGAGGAGGAGGAGGAGAGAGAGGAGGAGGAGGAGGAGAGGAGGAGAAGGAGAGAGAGAGGAGGAGGAGGAGGACGGAATTAGGGTGAAGGTGGAAGGATAGGTGTTATAAAAAAAAGAGAAGGTGAGGGTAAGAGGGGGAAAGAAGTACAAAAGAGAAAGAGAAGAGGAGGAGAGGAGGGAAGAGGGGAGAGGGAGAGAGGGAGAGGCGGAGAGGGACAGGAAGTAAACAGTGGAGGAAGGAATGAGAAAAAAAATGGAAGGCCAGAGTATGATGGAAAGGTAAACACGTAGAAGTGAGAGACAAAGAGGGAAAAGTGCGATATTTTTTTTATGGGAGATTATTTGGTGTGCTGTGAAGGGGGAAAATGGAGTGAGTGATGAAGGAAAGGAAAGGGAATAACGGATAAATAAAGGTAAGAGAGGAAATGAAGAAGGCTAGAAAGGAGAGGAGAGAAGACGGAGGAAGAGAGGCTACGAAAGAGAGAGAGAGAGAGAGAGAGAGAGAGAGAGAGAGAGAGAGAGAGAGAGAGAGAGAGAGAGAGAGAAGACAGAGAGAGGCAGAGAATAGAGAGAGATAGAGAGATAGACTTTTTTGACTTTGACACGTATACGATATATATATATATATATATATATATATATATATATATATATATATATATATATATATATATATATATACATATATATATATATATATATATATATATAATATATATATACATACACACACATATATATATACATATATATATATATATATATATATATATATATTATATATATATATATTTATATTTACAGAGAGAGAGAGAGAGAGAGAGAGAGAGAGAGAGAGAGAGAGAGAGAGATGAGGAGAAAGAGAGAGAGAGAGAAGAGAGAGAACGAGAGAATGAGAGAGAGAGAGAGAGAAACGGAGAAACAGCCAGAGACAGAGACAGACAGACACGCACGCAGCCACAGCCCGCCCGGCCGGCGCCTCCACCCCGCGCCTCTGTCCTTCTCGGCGGAATCGATGTTAATGACGACCTTTTCTTTTCTTTCCCCTTTCTACCCCCTTCGCCATATGGGTCTCGTCTATTTTCTATTCCATTCCCCTTTTTTAATCGTCATTTCTCCCCTCTTCCTTGCTTTCTCTTTTCTCTTTTCTTCTGTCCTCTATTTACTTCTTTCTTTTTCCCTTTCCTCGATCGTTTTTCTCTCCTGTGTTCTCCTTCTCTTCTTCTTTCCTCTTTCGTCTATCCTCCCATTTCCTTCTCATTTCCTCTCTCCTCTTTCTTCTGTCCTTCCCTTCCCTTTCCCCCCTTTTTCCTGTTCTTATCTTCTAACCCTCTTTCCTCTTTTTCCATTCTTTCCTCCCTTCCCGTCCTTTCTTCTTTCTACTTTCTCCTTCCTCCCCTTTCTCCTGACCTCTTCCTTCTCTCCCTTCTCTCCCTCCTTTCTCTTCATCTTTCTCTTTTCCTTCCCTCTTCTTCGTATCCTCCTCTCCCCTCCCTCCTTTCTCCCATCTTCCCCTTCCTTCCCTCTTTCCTCTACCTCTTTTCTCCTACCCTCCCCCCTATCTCACCTTTTACTCCTACTCTCCTCTCTCCCTCCCTTCGTCTCTCGTTCTTCTTCCTTCTATCCTCCCTTCCTTTCCATCTTTCCTCCACCTCTTTTCTCCTCCCTCCCCTCCCCCACATTTTCCTTCCTCCTACCCTCCTCAACCCTTCCCCCCTTTTTTCCCCTTTCTCCTACCCTCCTCCCTCCCTCCCTTCGCCCATCCCCCTTTTTCCTTCCTCCTTCCCTCCTCTCTCCCTCCCTTCCTCCCCTCCTCTCCCTTCCTCTCCCCTCCCTCCCCCCTACCAGCCTTTTCCCTTCCTCCTACCCTCCCCCTCCCTCCCTTCGTCCCCCCCTCCCCTTTCCCCCCTAAATATTCCCTTTCTACGTACCTTATTTATGCTCACGAGTCCCCCCCCCACCCCCCACCCCCCTGCGAGTGTCGGGAGGGAGCGTGAGGAGAAGTCCCGAGTCTCCCTAAGTGTCGTTTCGAAAGGGTTAACGTGGCCCTGTGATCGTCTACCCATTTCCTGTGTTTGATGGTGGAATAATGGCCCTTAAGTATATATGGCGTAAAGACGTTTTAGCCGCGCGTTCTTGGGAGTTGTATTGGTTTGGAAGGGAGTGGGGGAGGGGAGGAGGGGGGGGGAAGAGGGGGGGTAACGAAAGTCGATTATTTTTTAATATCTATTATTCTGTTATTATTGTTATTTTTTTTGTAATGAGCGTTGATTTCTTTGGTATTTATTATTCTATTGTCATTTTTTTTTTATATAATGAGAGTTGAATTTCTTTTAAATTTTGATCGTCATTATTTTGTTATTATTATTTGGGGGGGAGGGGAGGGGGAGAGGTTCCGGTGTTATTAGGGAAGTAAAGTTTTTCGTCAAAATGATGGAAAGTTATCGAATCAAATAGTTTTTTTCTTTTTTCTTTTCCTTCTTCTCTCCCTCTCTCTCCCTTCCTCCCTCCTCTCCCCCCCCCCTCTCTCTCTCTTCTCTCTCTCTCTCTCTCTCTCTCTCTCTCTCTCTCTCTCTCTCTCTCTCTCTCTCTCTCTCTCTCTCTCTCTCTTCTCTCTCTCTCTCTCCTCTCTCTCTCTCTCTCTCCTCTCCTCCAATCATCAATTCTCTCACCTCAAGTCCTCGCACCAGCAAATCCCACCAGAAAAATCGCTCCATTAAATCGAAAGCTTATCACTAATGCATCCGTCTTTTCGCCCCCTTTCAAAAGCCAGGGCGGGGACCACGTGACTCCCGGTGGGCGTGGCTTCCCAATGACCTCAGTCGCTGGAAAAGTATGGAGGCGAGGAGAGAGGACAAGGCACTCTGGCCATTACCGTGTTTCGCTGTTGCTTGGTTTACAGGCGCTGAACATGCGATTTGTCTTCCTTTCTCCAGTTCTCCCTCTTTCTCTAGTTTCTCTGCTTTCTATCGTCTTATCTCTCTTGTCTCTCCTTTTCCTTGTTTCCTTTCTTTTCCTATAAATCCCTTTCTCCGTCGGAACTTCCTTCTTCTCCCTCTCCTCCTCTCTTACCTATCCCTTTCTCCCTCTCCCTTTTCCTCCCTCTCTTCTCTCTTCTACCCTCCCCTTCTTCCTTTCCTATCCCTCCCCCTTCCCCTCCCCTCCCCAGACCCCAGTTCCGGTCGAAACAATGGCGGTGGTTCTGACATCTCTTTCTTTCTTTTCTCTTCTCTCTATTTTTGTTTAATGCGGTTATTTAACGTGAAATATTCCCAGTACAAAAGGAATATATTGGTATAATTTTCTTGTCTCGTGCTCCCTCTGTTCGCTCGTAATTTCAAAATAGACGGTATCAATGCATTTTTTTCCGGTTTCCTTTCACACTTTTCCTCGGGTCTTTCAGCTGTGAAATGTAAATCACTTTCATAATACAATCGCTGTCATTTTAACAATCATGCCGGCATTTTCTCTTGTTTCTTGGCATTATTTTGTCAAACTATCTACAGTGTCATAGAGAAAGTATGTTTAATGAATAGTTGATTTATATCGTTCATTTAACTTTGATTCAATGTGAATAGAATATGTTTAAAATCATAATTCTCACTTTATTCTTGTTTTTTGTTTGTTGTGTTTTTTTTTTATCAGAAAAGCTCCAAAAAAGGAAATGGAAGTAAATAATCTAAAAGAAATATTGATCTAATTCTAACTCGAAGAACAAAGAAATGTCAGACGAACAAATCATCTAAATTCTTACTATATTCTTATCTAATTCTCGAGAAATCGCCAACGAGAGGAAAACAGAAAAAAATAAGCTCACCTTTAAACAATTCTAATTTCAGTTCGCTCATTCGTTTCACTAATTACGCCATTTAAAAGCTTAATTAAAGTTGCAAGCTGATATCCCACCGCCGCAGATTTGCTAATTCTATTCATATATATTTTTTTTCTTATTTTGTTTGTGCGTTTGTTTGTTTTGTTAACGCGGAAGGCTTTTAACGAGCTCGAAGGTCATGTTTGGAAATGAAAAAGGTCATAACGATGAAAGTGATGAGAGTGAGAATTATATGAAAAGTATTTGTGACTCATAATACTAGTGCTTCGGATATGACTGCCGTTGAGAATGATGGCGGTGATACGGCTACTAATACTTCTAATAGTACCACTACTACTACTACCTCTGCTACTACTAATATTAATGGTAATGATTGTGATGATAATGATGATTATGATGATAATGGTGATAATAATAATAATAACAATAATGATAATAATAATAATAATAATAATAATAATAATAGTAATAATAATGATAATAATAATAGTTATAGTAATGATAATAATAATAATAGTAATAGTAATGATAACAATAAGGATATCAACAATTATAATAACAATGATAATAGTATTGATACCGATAATGATAATGATGATGATAATAATGATTATAATAATAATAGCAATAGTAATAATAATAATAATAATAATAATAATAATAATGATAATAATAATGATAATAATAATAATAATAATAATAATAATAATAATAATAATAATAATAATAATAATAATAATAATAATAATAATAATAATAATAATAATAATAATAACAATAATAATGATAACAACGACCACAACAACAATAATGATAATATGATAATAAAAACAATAATGACGATGCTAATAACCATAACTAGAAGCACTCAGAGCGCGCATACCTCCGCCAAGGCAATAGGGTCACTGACGCAATAAAAATATTCACTCGAAGAATTGCATTAAAATTACCTTTTTCTCAAGTACACGGGTGACGTCCGTGTTTCCCTCTCGCTGTGCTAATGAATCCTTTAAAAAAAAATCCTGGATCCGGATAATGATTAAGGGCATCTAAGTTGGACTTTGAGGTAAAAAGATAATAAAAATCTGCTTATAATTATTTGAGTTATCCTGTTAACTAACCAACACACTAACCAAATAGATAAATAAATAAAAATCTGTTTATAATTATTTGAGTTATCCTGCTAACCAACAAATCAACACACTAATCAAGGCAATCAAAAACGTATCCTTGGCGGAGGTAATAATGATGGTAATAATAACAATAATGATAAGGGTAGTGATAGTAGCAATAATAACAACAACAACAGCGATAATACTAACAACAGTAAGAATAACTTCACTATTAACAATTGTTTTACCAACAACAACAATAAAAAAAACAAAAACATAACGGTTACAATAAAAGCACAATACTAATAAGTCAGCAATTACATTCACTCATGATAAGAATAACAGTGATAATAAACGAGACATGAAACATCGATGCAGCGATATCAATACAACAGTCTAAGCATCTGTCTGTCCCTTTGTCCGTTAAAAGAGGGAAATTGATAAATATATCGACTTGGGGAAAATAATCGCTAGTTGGGAATAATTATATAACCGGAATGAATAGAGAGAGAGAGAGA
>NW_020868393.1:586707-589207 GCF_003789085.1 Penaeus vannamei
CTCCCTCTCTGATCGCAAGAAGGAAACCTGTTTCATATTCCCGACAGAAGCGTCAACTGAAACCGAAGTCTTTCCCAGCCCGAGGAACACGGGTGGTACGGAGCGCCTCGAGGTTGCAAGGAGAATAATCATCGTAATTAGAAACATAATTGCAAAAGCAGCGCTCACCTGTTTTGGTTGCTCCGCTCTCGCCGCGTCCCTTTCTCTCTCTCTCTCTCTCTGCGTCTCCCCTTTTCGCTCTCTTTTTTTTCTGATTCTCTCTCTCTCTCTCTCTATTTCTCGTTCTCTTTCTCTGTCTCTTTCCCTCTCTCGCTTGTCTTGCTTCTTCTCCCCTTTCTCTCTCTCTCTCTTGTGTCTTCTAAGTCCCGTTTCTTCGCTATTCCGTCTTTTTCTTTTCTTTCTCTCTTTTTCTTCCTACTCTCCCTTTCTCCCATTCCTCACTTCTCCCCCCTTTGTCAAAATTCGCTGTCTTCCTTCCTTCCTTCCCTCCTCTCTTCCTCCCTTCCTGACCGGGGCGGTTGATGTGCCCTTCTCGCCCGCAGCGGCCTTGACGTTCCTCCCTCCCTCGGCACCCATCTCCGGTAGGCCTATGGAACTTTTTTTTTTTCTTCTCCTTCCTATTTCTGTTTCTCTTACTGTGAGGATATATTGCTTGGCGGTTGGCGAGGGCGTTGCGTGTGTATGGATGCGTTACAAAAGGCGGCCACGTAGAAATAATGATTTTGAAGAGACGTGTCGCTTTGTATTGATGAGAATAGGGTTGGGAAGCGCACTGAGATCAGTAGGAATTTCGTACCTAGGTGAGGCCGAGGGAGAGAGCGTCCTAGCGTCCAGCCTCGGGGTTCAGCTGATTAACACCAATCACCTGTAATTACAGGTATTGTCAACATATTAGCGTAGGTATATCAACCATTATCGCCGACCAATCAAAGTCGTGGGCCGCGAGGGGGTGCCAGCCAATGAATTTTCGAGCAGTGGACTTATCTCAGGGTTCGAGGAGGACTTGAGCGTCATACTCGACCAAGGATGTAAATGATTCGAGAAAAATCATTGGCGATTTCAGGCCGACCGGCGGTGCAGTCAACCCCGTCCGTGGCTGCGATCGGATCATGCTTCTAGAAGGCGCTGAAATTCCGTTTCTGTCTCCGTTTCTCGCCTCGATCTTTACGGTTTGGCCCTTTTCCCTTCCTCTGGCGTGGTTCGGCGGCCGAATACTGCCATGGTTACGTCGGTAGTCGGATTTCAAAGTTCAGATGCATTTCGGAGTCTTATCTGCATTACAAGCGCGAGAGGCGCTGGGGACGAGCCTGGCCACGGCGAAGGTATGAGCGGCTGGGGACGAGAGTCTGACCTTGAGTCGGCCCGGCCAGGGAATGCCGCAGCTCCGAGGAATTTATTAATTTTTTGTTTCTCTGTTTTTGCCAGGAACACCGCATTGTGCTTCGGGTCCTTCCACACTCTGCATTCCTGAAGGACGTGTGCGGGCGCCTCGTCGCGAAGAGCAGGGGCCAAGGGCGACGTGTCTCCGCGCAGAGCGAATTTAGACAAATCAGTTACTCATCAAGCTAAGCACGTATGCTGGTAAGCGCTCAGTCGAGGCTGTTTCGCCAGCGAGCGTGTTTTTTTACTTTTGTTAATTTAAGTTCGTCTTATCATCTGTGCATGTCTGACGGCGAAGGCCCGGCGCAGAACCGCTTATCGCACACGAACGGCCTTCCATCCTTCCCCGATTGTGAAATGGATCCTCGCAATGATAAGAGGGAGCCGACGGAGCAGCGGCGATAACGGGCGTCGGGGTGACCGAACGCTTACGGAAAGGCACGAACTCCACTGAAAAGTTGTTTATCAGAAAGAGTATACGCGCACTGTCTCGTTCGGAGGGTAAAACACTCGCGATAAACGGATCGTCCCCAATCGAAGACCCTCGGGTGCAAAGGTACGGCTCGCACACCATACCTCGGCGTCGGCGGCGACATGCACCCGTGGCGGTCGGGAAGGGCGTAGCTCCCCCGCCCGCAGCGCCGCCCGCCCTCGTCGCAATAAGCGGAGCCGAGTGCGGTTTGATATGAAGGCACTACTAGTGGGGTTAGTCAGGGTGGCTTAAGTGCACACACCGTGGTATCATGTCTTGGGACTGTGGCCTGCCAACCCACCCTCGCTCTACCTTACGTGCCGACAAATTGCACAACGGTTGATGTGATTTACATGCAAGCTGCACGCCCCCCCCCCTTTCCCCCCCCCGCCCTCCTTATCCCTTCTCTTCCCCTATTCCGCCCTCACTACAGGGAGGAGAAGCGAGCGAATTTTGCATTATCTTCTCACCGCCCCCGACTGGCAAGCAAGCAGGCAGTCCCTCCTTGCTCTGTTATGACTGGTGACTTTGTTATTGAAACGGCAAGGTTACGGGAGTTACAGAGCATGAGTCTGACGCAAACATGCTTTTCGCTTCTGCATCGTCTGTACTGTGACAACAGCCTTGGAAATCGGCGTTGCGGGAAAA
>NW_020868393.1:594207-611707 GCF_003789085.1 Penaeus vannamei
ATGTATTTCTATATGGCAGTCTATCTTCATGAGCGTATATAAATGTGCGTATTTGCGTGTGCGTGTCTACATCCCGGCCCGCTAATTAACAAATAGTTGAAAAAGTAATTAAAATGTGTTTCCTCCAGATCAGCGGGAGTAATTTTGGCGGGAAAGTTGTCTGGCGGTCGTTTTTTCCCGTTTTCTTTAATGAGATACGTGAGTAATTCATTTTTTCCCGTTTTCTTTTAATGGGATACGTGAGTAATTATTCGAATTAAACGGAATGGTAAGTCGGTGTAGCTGTTTTCTATTGCGGTTCTATTTATCCGTTGTTTGTTATCAATCATCGTCATCAACGCTGTTTATTTGTAGTATTGATATTATTTGATTTGTAGTTATTTCTCTCTTCAAAAAGCGGACATTATAGTCATCTAAATATAATTCTTTACTTGGAGAAATGTTCTCGTCTTCACTAACGTCATTTTCATTCATATTAGTCATTATTGTTCTTAATTATATATCATAGTAAATAAATATATATATCATACATACTATATTTACAATTATTATCGCTATCGCTAAGTTCCTCTTTTGATTTTTTTGTTAATTTGTTTATCTCGAATCACTACTTTATCAATCGGATTTATTTCCTGGTTATAGAACAAATAGGCATAACCAAGCAACCATCTACCATACGTAGAAAATTTTACGCGAAAATAAAAAATGTTGAGTAAAGAAATATTACTTTCTGGTGGATTTTGTTATTCGTGAAAAAAAAAAACTTTTCCGGTTTAAATGTCGCATATAAGGGAGTATGGCATGGGGAATGTATTCTATATTCTACAGTGATAATTAAATTTTTTTTAGTATTATCGGAGGTATATAATGAAAATGTAATATTGTAATTTTATTGATATCTGATTGTAATATTGAAGTATTAAATGTATTATAGGATATATAATGTATGTGATTTATTGTAACATCATATGTGATAATAAAGGATATATCATATATACGTGATACTTTGTAATATATGTAATATTATGCTTATGACGAGAATATAATATTGTAATATCACAGGAGGCGACACTGACTTTGCAATCGTGAGGTCCCGGTTTTATTTTCGCGACCGGTCAGACCCTCTCTGCCTCAGCCTCCCTTTCGAGNCCCTCTCCCTCTCCCACTCCCCCCTCTCTCCTTCTCCCACTCCCCACCCCTCTCTCTCCTTCTCCCTCTCAACTCCCCCTCTCTCTCCTTCTCCCTCTCCCATCCTCCCTCTCTCTCTTCTCTCTCTCTCTCTCTCCTCTCTCCTCTCTCTCTCTCTCTCTCTCTCTCTCTCTCTCTCTCTCTCTCTCTTTCTCTCTCTCTCTTCTCTTCTCTCTCTCTCTCTCTCTCTCTCTCTCCTCTCTCTCTCTATCCCTCTCCCCCCTTTCTCTCTCCTCCCCCTTGCCACCCCTCTCTCTCCCCTCCCTCTTCTCACCTCTCCACTTCCTCTTCTCCTCTCTCCCCCACCGCTCTCTCCCTCACCCCCGCTCTCCCTCTCCTTCTCTCTCTCTTTCTCCTTCTCCCTCCTCTCCCCCACTTCCCTCTCCCCCTCCCCCTCCTCACTCCCTCTCTCCCCCCTCCGCCACTCCCCCCCGCTCTCTCCCTCCCTCCTCCCACTCTCTCCCTCCCTCCTCTCTCTTCTCAGTCTTGACACATGAAACTATAAAAACGGAGCGTCAGATCACCTGCCCACCCATTCAGCTCCCCTGTGTCGTTCGATGATGTGATGCCAATCGGTCAACTTGCTTTTCTTATTTTTATTATCTTTGTTATTATCATTACTGTTTTATGATTATTGTTATTATCATTTACTCTTTTGTGATTATTGTTACTATCATTACTCACCTGTGATTATTAGTATTGCTATTATTTTGTTGTTACTATTAGTAGTAGTATTATCTATTGTTATTATTGTTATTATTACTTGTATAAATACTTGTACAATACATGCAATTACCTACTTTCCCATGTGTGTCCACATCTAGACCACGTGTTGTGACAGGGGCGCCATGTGCGTGCCCCAAGCTCACTGCCCCTCGCTTCACCCACGCCTGTTTGCGCCCCTAGCGCCCCCTCTGGCCGGATAAAAGGGAGGCCAATCTTGACCCACTCTCAAAAGGGCTTACCTGGATCTTTAGGTCCGAGGTTTTTCGTGCTTGTCATCGTGGATGATTTAAAGAGATTTGACACCCCCACGACGAACAAGACGATTGGCTCTTGGTGCAACTGCTTTGGGTGCAGTTACGCAATACTTGCTTTGGGCTAGTGCCTTTAATTACAGCCTTGATGTGCAAGTAATTAAAAGCACGAAGCACAGTGGCAGCCAATAGTTTCACTGCGAAGTGTTGGCCGAACATATAAGGCTCACGCCCGTTCGGCAGGGTTCCGACCCCGACCGGCCTTCCCAAATAGAGACTGTTAGCTACCCTGTGTGCTTCACCGTTTTGATACCAATTCCACCCTTTCATCGTCCAGTTGAATTAGCTCTGCTAGCCTCCCCTCTACCCATCATCCATCACCCTCGCTATGGCGTAACCCTATGGGTCACGTGATCAAATTAGCGTATTCTGGGGAGCCTATCTCTTGCGAGGAGGCTCTCCAGAACATCTTCATCATCACTGAGGTGGCAGTCACACACCTCTTTAAGGTCCACAATGGCTTCAAGGTGACAGTTGCCAAACCCGAACACTTGACCCCATTTCTTTCGGCCGACGGCCAAAGAAAGTTAAAAGACCACGGCTTCTCACCTGTTCCTCCCCCGAGATGAAGGCTAAATGTACGATCGTGGCCAAAAAGATCGACAAGACGATCCCCCACGATCGTGCGAGTCCATCTGCCAGGAGTTTCCGTCAAGAACGGTGTCACTGTTCTCGACGTCTATAAGCCACCCGAGTCGCGAATCGTCATAGGGCATACCTGGATCTTGAGGTCCAAGGTTTTTCGTGTTTGTCATCGTGGATGATTTAAAGAGATTTGACACCCCCACGACGAACAAGACGATTGGCTCTTGGTGTAACTGCTTTGGGTGCAGTTACGCAATACCTGCTTTTGGGCTAGTGCCTTTAATTACAGCCTTGATGTGCGAGTAAATTAAGCACGACGCACAGTGGCAGCTGACGGTTTCGCTGCGAAGTGTTCGGCCGAACACATAAGGGCTCACGCCCGTTCGGCAGGGTTCCGACCCGACCGGCCTTCCCAAATAGAGACTGTTAGCTACCCTGTGTGCTTCACCGTTTTTGATACCAATTCCACCCTTTCATCGTCCAGTTGAATTAGCTCTGCTAGCCTCCCCTCTACCCATCATCCATCACCCTCGCTATGGCGTAACCCTATGGGTCACGTGATCAAATTAGCGTATTCTGGGGAGCCTATCTCTTGCGAGGAGGCTCTCCAGAATATCTTCATCATCACTGAGGTGGCAGTCACACACCTCTTTAAGGTCCACAATGGCTTCAAGGTGACAGTTGCCAAACCCGAACACTTGACCCCATTTCTTTCGGCCGACGGCCAAAGAAAGTTAAAAGACCACGGCTTCTCACCTGTTCCCTCCCCCGAGATGAAGGCTAAATGTACGATCGTGGCCAAAAAGATCGACAAGACGATCCCCCCACGATCGTGCGAGTCCATCTGCCAGGAGGTTTCCGTCAAGAACGGTGTCACTGTTCTCGACGTCTATAAGCCACCCGAGTCGCGAATCGTCATAGGGCATACCTGGATCTTGAGGTCCAAGGTTTTTCGTGTTTGTCATCGTGGATGATTTAAAGAGATTTGACACCCCCACGACGACAAGACGATTGGCTCTTGGTGTAACTGCTTTGGGTGCAGTTACGCAATACCTGCTTTGGGCTAGTGCCTTTAATTACAGCCTTGATGTGCGAGTAATTAAAAGCACGACGCACAGTGGCAGCTGACGGTTTCGCTGCGAAGTGTTCGGCCGAACACATAAGGGCTCACGCCCGTTCGGCAGGGTTCCGACCCCGACCGGCCTTCCCAAATAGAGACTGTTAGCTACCCTGTGTGCTTCACCGTTTTTTGATACCATTTCCACCCTTTCATCGTCCAGTTAATTAGCTCTGCTAGCCTCCCCTCTACCCATCATCCATCACCCTCGCTATGGCGTAACCCTATGGGTCACGTTATCAAATTAGCGTATTCTGGGGAGCCTATCTCTTGCGAGGAGGCTCTCCAGAATATCTTCATTATCACTGAGGTGGCAGTCACACACCTCTTTAAGGTCCATAATGGCTTCAAAGTGACAGTTGCCAAACCCGAACACCTGACCCCATTTCTTTCGGCCGACGGCCAAAGAAAGTTAAAAGACCACGGCTTCTCACCTGTTCCCTCCCCCGAGATGAAGGCTAAATGTACGATCGTGGCCAAAAAGATCGACAAGACGATCCCCCCACGATCGTGCGAGTCCATCTGCCAGGAGGTTTCCGTCAAGAACGGTGTCACTGTTCTCGACGTCTATAAGCCACCCGAGTCGCGAATCGTCAAGATTCGCGTCTCATCCCCCGAGGAAGCCCAGAAACTTCTCTCTCGTGGACTCATGATGTTTAATACATCGGTCCCCACCTACAACCTGGAACCCGAATGCTTTATTCACATCGACCAATGCCTAAACTGCTACCGCTTCCACCACAAAAAACACCAGTGCACACACCCCAGAGATGCTCTCGGTGCGCCGGCGACGGTCATTTCTTCGCCAGGTGCACTGAAAGCATCAAATGCTGCAACTGCGAGGGATCGCATGTCGCAGTTAGTGGATCCTGCCCTAAACGGAAGGAAATACTCAAGGCAAAACGAGCTGAGCTCCGCCAAGACACAAACACTGTACCTTCCTACGCAACAACAGCTGCCACACGACCTGCTCAGACCAGTACACCCAGACGACCCACGACTTCCCCTCGGACAATTCTGCCCACACAACCCCCAACAAGCACTCTCACACCGAACACAAACCCAAAAATCCAAGCCATCTTACACGTAAGTCTCATTGCTGCCAAATACAACGCAAAAAGATTCGCAAACATTGTCCCTATCATGCTACAGAGAAACGGCTTCCCCAGCATTGTTGTCCCTGAGGAAATCTTTGAAGACGAAAACCTTTACATCCCTGAGTACACCACAACAAACACAGAAACCACAGGAAATGAGGTGACAGACACTCACCCAGAGCCTCATTCTTCCTCACAACATCGACACCTCGTTTTGCAACCTCAGCCACAACGAAGACAAAAAGAAACTGCACAAGCACGCCAAACTACAAAAACCACTGATCACAAACGCAAACAAACCACACCACCATCCATGCACACAAAAAAAGACAAGAAGGATCCTCCTGCCCCGAAGCTCGTCGTCGCAGATTGGATGACACCATTCTCGACGACGATAGTAGCGACTCCGACATCGATGTCGAGAGCGTTCTCGAGGCCGGGCTTGGGCTCTCGGCTGGAGCCATGCTCCCTGCCAGGGGACCCCTGGGACAGCGCGGAAGCATCGGGAATTGGTCCGCCGATTCCCAGGACTTCCGCGTCGGTTCACAGGACTCCCTGCCTGACCTCGAGGAGCCGTCGATCGCGGAGCCGCTACAGGGCTCAGGTAACACCACGCAAGGTACACCCAGGTAGAATGGGTGTACCTTGAGTGGCTAACTGACGACCGACCGAGCCGACGCGAGTTCTTCCACCCGGTGGAGGACCCCGTGTTGGCTAGGTCGATCTAGACGCGCAATCCCACGCACGAGCTGCATCTAAACAAAACAAAAACTCTCTCCTTCACACACAAACATTTTACTCTCACTAACAACAAACACAACTCCAGCTTGTTCTGATGGAATAAAGCACTCAGACGGTTCCCTGTAGTGGGTCGTGACCGATCTATTACACGTCTGAACTCCGCGAGGAAGCCTCTCGCTTCCTCCTTAACATCCTGTGGGGTGAGTTGGCCTGTAGACAGACCAACAAACTCCGTGCTTGACTCACCACTGGCTGGATGGACTCACCCTCCATCCTTCGTTCCGGCAGGAGATCAGGTTTAGGCCGTGATCTCTTTCTTTGGCATGGGACAGGAAATGCAGTCTTCGGGTTTTGCAGCATCACTTTGAAGCCACCTTCTACTCATTCCTTTCAAATTTTCCCCTTCCCCTATCCACTCGTTTTGTTCATTTTTCAGTGTTCAGTTTTGTGTTCTCTTTTTCTGTCTGTTCAGTTTTGTTGTTGTTTGGTTTTTGTTGTCCTGTACCTTTTTAATCTCACAATAAAGTAATCTCCCCCAGGTACTGCCCTCTCTTATCCCCGTTTTTAAATACCTTCACCTCGTCTCCTGACGCTTGTGACACCACCTCACCCCTCACCCCTCACCCTCATTCATACCATATCCCTGCCATAGCGTTGACCCTCATCCTTATCCTTACCCTGACATCCCGCTGGTTTCGGTTTCCGACACGTGGCGCTTGCTGCTAGTACTCGTGCCAGGACCACAAATCCTTTAGCGTAAGGGTTTGTGCGAGCCGAGGAAAGAAGCGTCACGGCCAGTGGAGTTAACCAAATCGTGGTGAGGCCGCCCGAGCCGCGCCCCTCCGGAAGACCTGCGGCCGAGGGAGAGAAATCTCCTCTCGACCCGGGCGGGAGTGGCCAGCCTCTGTGTGGCCTCACTCGAGCTTCATCCTGCTTCAGCGGTGATGGTTAGCCGAGGGACAGCTCTGGAGCCACGGTCGAGAGGCCGTGGCTCCGAGCATACCGCAGATGGCGCCAAAAACCTGCTAACTTCTCTCCCCTCCCCCTCAGTTAGCCGAGAGGCTCCGTGGACGCAATAGCGGGGCTCCGCGCCCCGTGGGAAAATTGTGGCGAGGCGAGCCGCGCTCAAGGTCGTGGGGTATTCCCCGCGCCACGAGTCGCGACCTTGCCTCGCCACGATCCCGCGGGGTGCGGCCGCGCGGAACACGCGAGTCTGCCGATGGCGCTGAGCCCCTCGATCCTTTTCCTCTTTCAACAAACCCACTCCACTATTACCCCAGGTTTACCCGCAGGCTGGGTGAAGCCCCGGCTCCTTCTTCTCCTGAAATTCTTTTCCTCCTCCTTATCCTTCTCCTATCCCCACTCTTCCTTCCCCCCCTCTTCTCTATATTTTAGTTAGTTTTAGAGATCGTCAAGATTCGCGTCTCATCCCCGAGGAAGCCCAGAAACTTCTCTCTCGGGGACTCATGATGTTTAATACATCGGTCCCCACCTACAACTTGGAACCCGAATGCTTTATTCACATAGACCAATGCCTTAACTGCTACCGATTCCACCACAAAAACACCAATGTACACACCCCCAGAGATGCTCTCGGTGCGCCGGCGACGGTCATTTCTTCGCCAGGTGCACTGAAAGCATCAAATGCTGCAACTGCGAGGGATCGCATGTCGCAGTTAGTGGATCCTGCCCTAAACGGAAGGAAATACTCAAGGCAAAACGAGCTGAGCTCCGCCAAGACACAAACACTGTACCTTCCTACGCAACAACAGCTGCCACACGACCTGCTCAGACCAGTACACCCAGACGACCCACGACTTCCCCTCGGACAATTCTGCCCACACAACCCCCAACAAGCACTCTCACACCGAACACAAACCCAAAAATCCAAGCCATCTTACACGTAAGTCTCATTGCTGCCAAATACAACGCAAAAAGATTCGCAAACATTGTCCCTATCATGCTACAGAGAAACGGCTTCCCCAGCATTGTTGTCCCTGAGGAAATCTTTGAAGACGAAAACCTTTACATCCCTGAGTACGCCACAACAAACACAGAAACCACAGGAAATGAGGTGACAGACACTCACCCAGAGCCTCATTCTTCCTCACAACACGACACCTCGTTTTGCAACCTCAGCCACAACGAAGACAAAAAGAAACTGCACAGCACGCCAAACTACAAAAACCACTGATCACAAACGCAAACAAACCACACCACCATCCATGCACACAAAAAAAGACAAGAAGGATCCTCCTGCCCCCGAAGCTCGTCGTCGCAGATTGGATGACACCATTCTCGACGACGATAGTAGCGACTCCGACATCGATGTCGAGAGCGTTCTCGAGGCCGGGCTTGGGCTCTCGGCTGGAGCCATGCTCCCTGCCAGGGGACCCCTGGGACAGCGCGGAAGCATCGGGAATTGGTCCGCCGATTCCCAGGACTTCCGCGTCGGTTCACAGGACTCCCTGCCTGACCTCGAGGAGCCGTCGCGATCGCGGAGCCGCTACAGGGCTCAGGTAACACCACGCAAGGTACACCCAGGTAGAATGGGTGTACCTTGAGTGGCTAACTGACGACCGACCGAGCCGACGCGAGTTCTTCCACCCCGGTGGAGGACCCCGTGTTGGCTAGGTCGATCTAGACGCGCAATCCCACGCACGAGCTGCATCTAAACAAAACAAAAACTCTCTCCTTCACACACAAACATTTTACTCTCACTAACAACAAACACAACTCCAGCTTGTTCTGATGGAATAAAGCACTCAGACGGTTCCCTGTAGTGGGTCGTGACCGATCTATTACACGTCTGAACTCCGCGAGGAAGCCTCTCGCTTCCTCCTTAACATCCTGTGGGGTGAGTTGGCCTGTAGACAGACCAACAAAACTCCGTGCTTGACTCACCACTGGCTGGATGGACTCACCCCACTCTTCGTTCGCAGGAGAGTTAGGTTTAGGCCGTGATCTCTTTCTTTGGCATGGACAGGAAATGCAGTTTTCGGGTTTTGCCGCATCACTTTGAAGCCACCTTCTACTCATTCCTTTCAAATTTTCCCCTTCCCCTATCCACTCGTTTTGTTCAGTTTTTCAGTGTTCAGTTTTTTGTGTTCTCTTTTTCTGTCTGTTAGTTTTGTTGTTGTTTGGTTTTGTTGTCCTGTACCTTTTTAATCTCACTAATAAAGTAATCTCCCCCAGGTACTGCCCTCTCTTATCCCCGTTTTTAAATACCTTCACCTCGTCTCTGACGCTTGTGACCACCCTCACCCCTCACCCCTCACTCACTCATTACCATATCCCTGCCATAGGGACCCTCATCCTTATCCTTACCCTGACATCCCTGGTTCCGGTTTCCGACACGTGGCGCTTGCTGCTAGTACTCGTGCCAGGACCACAAATCCTTTAGCGTAAGGGTTTGTGGGCGAGCCGAGGAAAGAAGGTCACGGCCAGTGGAGTTAACCAATCGTGGTGAGGCCGCCCGTGCCGCGCCCCTCCGGAGACCTGCGGCCGAGGGAGAGAAATCTCCTCTCGACCCGGGCGGGAGGGCCAGCCTCTGTGTGGCCTCACTCGAGCTTCTTCTGCTTTCAGCGGTGATGGTTAGCCGAGGGACAGCTCTGGAGCCACGGTCGAGAGGCCGTGGCTCCGAGCATACCGCAGATGGCGCGCAAAAACCTGCTAACTTCTCTCCCCTCCCCCTCAGTTAGCCGAGAGGCTCCGTGGACGCAATAGCGAGGCTCCGCGCCCCGTGGGAAAATTGTGGCGAGGCGAGCCGCGCTCAAGGTCGTGGGGTATTCCCCGCGCCACACGTCGCGACCTTGCCCTCGCCGCACGATCCGCGGGGTGCGGCCGCGCGGTGAACACGCACGCGAAGTCTGCCGATGGCGCTGAGCCCCTCGATCCTTTTCCTCTTTCAACAAACCCACTCCACTATTACCCCAGGGTTACCCCGCAGGCTGGGTGAAGCCCCGGCTCCTTCTTCTCCTCCTGAAATTCTTTTCCTCCTCCTTATCCTTCTCCTATCCCCACTCTTCCTTCCCCCCTCTTCTTTACATTTTATGCTTATTTATGACCACTCTCACACCCTCAGCGACCTTCTCAGTGACCGCTTCTGACCTGAGTTGCCCTCCGGCGCCAGCCGGGGGATCCACCCAGCGCCGTTCTTCATGTATCGTTATCTTGTGTATGTGTTGTAACTCTTACCAATAAAGAGTTAAACCACACCGTGTATCCTTGTACACTATAACAAGATATCTTAGTACATCTTATAAGTGGTGGCAGGTGTGAGCTTCAACCTTTCGGCTTGAAGCACGAACCAAGACTCCGAAGAACTAGGACCGCTCGCCTAAAAACATCGCGATATGAAGAACGAGGATACAAAACCACGTGAGTACATGTATGGGTCAAATCTTTTCTTTTTCCTTTCTTCTTCCCCCATATATGCGTTAAGCAAACCGTTCCCACGATGTTAAGTCGCATTTCATTTTAATGTTGAATTCTTAGGGTAATTGAAATAATTGTTGTATTGACATAGTAATGATCATAACATTTGCTAAGATGAACGTTAAATTCGTGTTTGTGATCCATCTTCGTGTGAGCTCGCTTTCTCTTCACACTCATAATTACATACACACACTCATTCACGCAATCAGGCACTGTAAAGTCAAATCTTCAATTATATGATTTGTTGTGCATAATTGCAGGTTATCTCTTTTACCCGCAATGTTGCTGTGATGAGTAAACATACACGCAATCATTTCACACACTCTTCCACGCAGTTCAACAGAACACTGTTAAGTCAAATCTTCATGTATAGGATTTGTTGTGTCATGGTCCAAGGCTATTCTTTTGCCTTGTTGACGTTGCTGATCGTGATTAGTGGAAATGATGCACTATACATATTTTTCTTATCTATGAAATGACAATCGGTTCAAGTTATCCTTGCGGATGCCGATGTCATTTCCCTTATCTATTCTCATGTCTGAGATGGTTAGTAGCTCAAGCAGTTCGTGAAACTGCTACTCTCCTCCCTCATTTATTTTTCTTCCTGAAAAATACAAAAGTGAAAAAAAAAAGAAAATAAACGAATAACCACATTAAAAACTGAAAATTAGCATAAAATCGGCTAACAGCACTTAATTAACATCCCTCCCTCTCTGTTGTTTTTCTTTTTCTCTTACTATCTTGGCCCTTACGTGTATAAACTGGTTCACAGTGTATATATATGGACGTGTATATCCGACGCGGCATCAAAGGAGATCTAACTGCAGCACGATCGCCTTGCAATGCCGTGAGACGAACATCGCCAGAAGATCGCCGCAGGCCAAAGGACGAGGACTCGCGAAATTGCAGGTACTAAGCCGCCCAGATCAAGTGGACGGGCGCCGCCTGTCAGTACTCCCGTAGATCCGGTGAAGAACCAGGAACTCGTCAAAGCAGTCCCCATGGTGCTATGAAAAGCCGCCTGCCTGGACGCCCGTAGATCGGTTAAACTCCAGGAGCTCCTCAGCGCAGGAGTAAGCCGCCCTCAGACTAAAGGACGCCCCTGCCCAGGACGCCGTAGACCCAGACGCGCAGGCTACGAGGACGTCGGGTACGAGCCGCAGCCGAAAAGGACCTGGACGAATCTGCGAGACGTGTGGACGATGACGCCGCCGAGTACCGCCTGGATAAGGACTGCGAGGACGACTGGACGAACCGAAGTCAAGGAGGACCTAGGCGAAACCTTCGAGGACGTGTGGACGTCGATAACGGATGGATGCACCAAGGACCAAGATGAAGAGGCCAACAACGAGGAGATGCACGAGGACAACCGAAAACAGGAACGCGACGAGACGACCAGCAGATGGGGTACGATGATAGGTCACCCTTAAAGTGATTCAGAGGACGCCACGAGGACGAGGCTGAGGTGGTGGCCGAGCGTATAAAGGTACAATACATGCAATACCTACTTCCCATGTGTGTCCACATCTAGACCACGTGTTGTGGCAGGGGCGCCATGTGCGTGCCCCACGCTCACTGCCCCTCGCTTCACCCACGCCTGTTTGCGCCCCTAGCGCCCCCTCTGGCCGGATAAAAGGGAGGCCAATCTTGACCCACTCTCACACCCTCAGCGACCTTCTCAGTGACCGCTTCTGACCTGAGTTGCCCTCCCGGCGCCCAGCCGGGGATCCACCCAGCGCCGTTCTTCATGTATCGTTATTCTTGTGTATGTGTTGTAACTCTTAGCAATAAAGAGAACAGCTACACCGTGTATTCCTGCACACCACAAAACGAGAGACTTAGAACATCTTATAACTTGTAATTATCATCAAGTATATTGATCACTCTCAGCCTCATTGTATTACCATCACTCTCACACTCACTGTACCACCATCAACCTCACTATAACACCATCACCCTCACTGTACCACCACCATTCTCAACTTCACTGTACCACCACCACCCTTACTGTACCACCATCGCCCTCACTGTATCACCATCACCCTCACTATAACACCATCACCCTCACTGTACCACCACCATTCTCAACTTCACTGTACCACCACCACCCTTACTGTACCACCATCGCCCTCACTGTATCACCATCACCCTCACTATAACACCATCACCCTCACTGTACCACCACCATTCTCAACTTCACTGTACCACCACCACCCTTACTGTACCACCATGCCCTCACTGTATCACCATCACCCTCACTATAACACCATCACCCTCACTGTACCACCACCATTCTCAATTTCACTGTACCACCACCACCCTCACTGTACCACCATCGCCCTCACCCTCACTGTACCACCACCACCCTCACTGTACCACTACCACTCTCACCCTCACTGTACCACCACCACCCTCACTGTACCACCATCACCCTCACTGTACCGCCACCACCCTCACTGTACCACCATCACTCTCACCCTCACTGTACCACTACCACTCTCACCCTCACTGTACCACACCACCACCCTCACTGTACCACCACCACCCTCACTGTACCGCCACCACCCTCACTGTACCACCATCACTCTCACCCTCACTGTACCACTACCACTCTCACCCTCACTGTACCACCACCACCACCCTCACTGTACCACCACCACCCTCACTGTACCGCCACCACCCTCACTGTACCACCATCACTCTCACCCTCACTGTACCACCATCACTCTCACCCTCACTGTACCACTACCACTCTCACCCTCACTGTACCACCACCACCCTCACTGTACCACCACCACCCTCACTGTACCGCTACCACCCTCACTGTACCACTACCACTCTCACCCTCACTGTACCACCACCACCACCCTCACTGTACCACCACCACCCTCACTGTACGCCACCACCCACACTGTACCACCATCACTCTCACCCTCACTGTACCACTACCACTCTCACCCTCACTGTACCACTACCACTCTCACTGTACCGCCACCACCCTTACTGTACCACCATCACTCTCACCCTCACTGTACCACTACCACCTCACTGTACCACCACCACCCTCACTGTACCACCACCACCCTCACTGTACCACCACCACCCTCACTGTACCACCACCACCACCCTCACCCTCACTGTACCACTACCACTCTCACCCTCACTGTACCACCACCACCCTCACTGTACCACCATCGCCCTCACCCTCACTGTACCACTACCAATCTCACCCTCACTGTACCACCACCACCACCCTCACTGTACCACCACCACCCTCACTGTACCACCACCACCCTCACTGTACCACCACCACCCTCACTGTACCACCACCACCCTCACTGTACCACCACCACCCTCACTGTACCACCACCACCCTCACTGTACCACCACCACCCTCACTGTACCACCACCACCCTCACTGTACCACCACCACCACCCTCACCCTCACTGTACCACTACCACTCTCACCCTCACTGTACCACCACCACCCTCACTGTACCACCATCGCCCTCACCCTCACTGTACCACTACCACTCTCACCCTCACTGTACCACCACCACCCTCACTGTACCACCACCACCCTCACTGTACCACCACCACCCTCACTGTACCACCACCACCCTCACTGTACCACCACCACCCTCACTGTACCACCATCGCCCTCACCCTCACTGTACCACTACCACTCTCACCCTCACTGTACCACTACCACTCTCACTGTACCGCCACCACCCTTACTGTACCACCATCACTCTCACCCTCACTGTACCACCACCACCCTCACTGTACCACCACCACCCTCACTGTACCACCACCACCCTCACTGTACCACCACCACCCTCACTGTACCACCACCACCCTCACTGTACCACACCACCCTCATCCTCACTGTACCACTACCACTCTCACCCTCACTGTACCACACCACCCTCACTGTACCACCACCACCCTCACTGTACCACCACCACCCTCACTGTACCACCACCCACCCTCACTGTACCACCACCACCCTCACTGTACCACCACCACCCTCACTGTACCACCACCACCCTCACTGTACCACCACCACCCTCACTGTACCACTACCACTCTCACCCTCACTGTACCACCACCACCCTCACTGTACCACTACCACTCTCACCCTCACTGTACCACCACCACCCTCACTGTACCACCACCACCCTCACTGTACCACCACCACCCTCACTGTACCACCACCACCCTCATCCTCACTGTACCACTACCACTCTCACCCTCACTGTACCACCACCACCCTCACTGTACCACCACCACCCTCACTGTACCACCACCACCCTCACTGTACCACCACCACCCTCACTGTACCACCACCACCCTCATCCTCACTGTACCACTACCACTCTCACCCTCACTGTACCACCACCACCCTCACTGTACCACCACCACCCTCACTGTACCACCACCACCCTCATCCTCACTGTACCACTACCACTCTCACCCTCACTGTACCACCACCACCCTCACTGTACCACCACCACCCTCACTGTACCACCACCACCCTCACTGTACCACCACCACCCTCACTGTACCACCACCACCCTCACTGTACCACCACCACCCTCACTGTACCACCACCACTCTCACCCTCACTGTACCACCACCACCCTCACTGTACCACCACCACCCTCACTGTACCACTACCACTCTCACCCTCACTGTACCACCATCGCCCTCACTGTACCACCACCACCCTCACTGTACCACTACCACTCTCACCCTCACTGTACCACCATCGCCCTCACTGTACCACCACCACCCTCACTGTACCACCACCACCCTCACTGTACCACCACCACCCTCACTGTACCACCACCACCCTCACTGTACCACCACCACCCTCATCCTCACTGTACCACTACCACTCTCACCCTCACTGTACCACCACCACCCTCACTGTACCACCACCACCCTCACTGTACCACCACCACCCTCACTGTACCACCACCACCCTCACTGTACCACCACCACCCTCACTGTACCACTACCACTCTCACCCTCACTGTACCACCACCACCCTCACTGTACCACCACCACCCTCACTGTACCACCACCACCCTCACTGTACCACCACCACCCTCACTGTACCACCACCACCCTCATCCTCACTGTACCACTACACTCTCACCCTCACTGTACCACCACCACCCTCACTGTACCACCACCACCCTCACTGTACCACCACCACCCTCACTGTACCACCACCACCCTCACTGTACCACCACCACCCTCACTGTACCACTACCACTCTCACCCTCACTGTACCACCACCCTCACTGTACCACCACCACCCTCACTGTACCACTACCACTCTCACCCTCACTGTACCACCACCACCCTCACTGTACCACCATCGCCCTCACCATCTCCCACTCGTCCACAACAGCCGAGCACTCTCAGCGAAAAAGTTTTGTCTCAACAGCAAATTTTCCCTCCTCTGTGCTTTTTTCTCCCCTCCCTCCCTCCCCTGCCCCCCCCCTCCCCCCCTTGTGTGAAACGGCTGGCCAGAGCTATCTCGAACTCGACCACATTTCCTTAAAAAAAAAAAAAAAAAAAAAAAAAAAAAAAAAAAAAAAAAAAAAAACTCGTGGTGTGGTTGCATGTGTTATTTCTTTTTGATACGATATTGTCTTCTTTCTTTTTTTTTAGGGGGGGGTGGAGTAGGGGAGTGGTTGGTTTGGGTTTTTTTTTCTTTTCTTTTTTTTTGGGGGGGGGGGAGGAGGGGAGGGGAGAGCAGTAGGGGGAGTAATTTTTTTTTCTTTTCTTTTTTTCTTTTTTTTTTTTTTTTCTTTTGGGGGAGGGGAGTGGGGGTTGGGGTGTGCTATTTTGTTGTGGTAGTAGGAGGGGTGTATTACTGGTAGTGGTAGTGGTAACAGTGATTCTTGTAGCGGGACAAATAGTAATAGTAGTAGTAGTAGCAGCAGTTAGCATCATTTTTACTATTATCATTATTACCACTATTGTCGTTATTGTTATCATTATTTTCGCTTTTATTATTATCGTTATTGCCATCTTTTCTTATTATTCCATTGTTTTCAATTGTTCTTTATATTAATAGCATTGCTATTCTTATTTTTATCATAATTGTCATCATTATTATCATCATTATAATTATTATTATTATTACTATCATCATTTTTATTATTACTATTTTATTATATGTTATCATTATTATTATTATTATTTTCATTATCATTATCTTTATTATCATTATGTTTCATCAATATTATTATTACTTTCATTATCATCATTATCATTATTACTATCATTTTTATCCTTATGATCTTTATCTTTGTCATTATTACTATTATCACTATCGCTATTGTTATTAGTAGTAGTATCATTATTATAATTGTTATCAATATAATCGTTATTATTATCATCATTCATATTCCCATCATTCTTAAGTCATAATTATCAATATAATAATTTTCATCATTGTTATTGCTGTAATGATAGTAATGATAATGATGATAATGATAAAAATGATAATAATGATAATGGTGACGATGATGATGAGGATGATGATGATAATAACAATAATGATAATAATAATAGCAATGATGATAATTATAATGATAATAATGATGATAATAATGATAATAATGATGATAATAATGATAATAATGATAGTAATAAGTAATAATAATAATGATAGTTATACTATTAATAATAGTTATGATGATGATAGTAATGATGGTGATAATAATTATAATAATATTAATAATGATAATAACAATAATACTGATGATGATAATAACAATAATGATACTAATAATAGTAGTAATAATGGTAATGACGATAATGATAATAATAATAATGATAATGATACTAATAATAATAACAATAATAATAATAATGATAATAATAATGATAATAATAATAATAATAATAATAATAATAATAATAATAATAATAATAATAATAATAATAATAATAATAATAATAATAGTAAAAATGATAATGGTAACATTGATAATAATATAAAAATTACTTTATTATCATTACAATTATAATCCTTATCATTGTTATTATTATTATTGTTATTATTGTTATTAATATCATCATTATCATCATTATTATCATAATCATTATTACTATTTACCATTATCGTTACTATCATGATTATTATTATCTCAGTATTGATAATTATTATTACTGTTTTACTTTATTATCGTCATTACCATTACAATCATTATTGTTATTATCCTAATTATTACCATCATCACTTACCATATACCATTATAATCATTACTATCATC
>NW_020868393.1:629207-639363 GCF_003789085.1 Penaeus vannamei
CCATATCCACGCAGACTGAAGGGGTGGCTGGGGAGGGGGGAGAGAGGGGGGAGGAACAACCTTTGGGGTCAGACTGGGTCACAGAGGCTACCTTACCTTGGCTGCTTCGGCGTCGGCCAGAGTAAAGGAGGGAGAAGAGAGAGACAGGGATCAAGAACGTGCCATACAACGTATATTCGAGGTACACTGGTCGTGTCAGCTTGTATTTATATAACATACGCACATACATAAGTACACAAGCACAAACAGACATGAATGTACAGACAGGCATATGCATATGAATACACATACACACGCACGTCCTTATATATATATATATATATATAATATATATATATATATATATATATATATATATATATATAGATATACAATATACATATATATATATATAAATATATATATATATGTATGTATACACACACACACACACACACACACACACACACACACACACACACACACACACACACACACACACACACACACACACACACACACAACACACACTATACATATATATATATATATATATATATATATATATATATATATATATATATATATATTATATATATACATATATACATATATATATATATATATATATATATATATATATATATATATATATATATATACATATACTATATGTATATATATACATATATATTTATTATTTATTTATTCATATTAATATATATATACATATATACACACAACACACACACACACACACACACACACACACACACACACACACACACACACACACATATATACTATATATATATATATATATATATATATATATATATATAATATATATATATACATATATATGCATATACATACATATATATATAACATAATATATATATATATATATATATATATATATATATATATATATATATATATATATATATTGAATATATATCCAAACATTCGATTTACAAAAGACTCTTATCCAAAGCAATCAGCCAGTCGTTCACAGCGTTCTTTTTTGGTATTAAGTCAGAATAGGTTAAAGGTCAATTGAGAGAGTGTCAGGCGGGGTAACGGGTCAAACAGAGCAGAGGTCAAATCACAAGAAATCCCAATGTAAGGTCAGGTCATGAAACCACATAAAGGTCAAGCAAAGGTCAGATAAGAGAGAAACACAAAAAAAATCAAGGTCGGGTAGAAACGAGGTCAGACAAGGACATAAAACAAATATCCAAGACTTGTGACAAAGACAGTTCATCGCGGAAGGTCAGGTCAAAAGCTACATCTCAGCGCATAAGCCATAAAAAAGGTCAAGTAAGCGTGTAAAGTCCATTTCTTTGATGCAGAATGAAGAAATGATACTGAAGGTCAGATGGAAAATGGAGATGAGGTCTATGGTGCATTGGAAGAGGCTAAGATATAGTGTTATGGTGATAGAAAGGTGTTTTTTTTATCTGATCATGAGGACCATAACTGCTATATGTGTTTATTTATGTCTAAATCATTAATTCTAGTGTATCATATATTTTTGTTTGTCTGTAGTTTTTTATTTTAATGGTAGATGGCGGTGCAAGTATGGTGAGAAGTCAGGCGTCAACATCACAATAAGTATCACTATCCTAAACTAATGTGTACTAATAAGTATTACATGATATATCATTGCAAAAAACAAAATCTAAATTAATGTATATTTGTGCAACACGTGACAACATTATTACTTAAGTATATACAAAGAATGGTTGTGCAAATTGTTCAATATTCATGATGATCCTAAAAGCTAGAACTTTCCTCACAAGAAGGTATTCCTAGTCTATAAGTACGTCGGGCTAAACATACACGAAGCTGCCACCATTGACACGCATTGGACCGACTTCCCGAGACCACGAGAGCTATGGATACGATGGCCCTCTGAAGGCAAGTTGTGGCTCGGACCCGACCCGCTTCTCAAGAGGGTTTCCCACTATGTGCGCACGTTCCCGCATGATTACAGTGTTATCTGCACGTGTTATGGGTGCATATGCTTATATATGCATATGTATTTGTGTGTGTTTTATATATATATATATATATATATATATATATATATTATATATATATACATATATATATACATACACACATACATTACATACATACATACATACATATATACATGCATATATACATATATATATATATATATATATATTATATATATATATATATATATATATAATATATATATTCAAATATACGTGATTGTGTGTGCGTGTGTTATGTGTTTGAATTTTCACATGCACACATACATATATATATATATATATATATATATATATATATATATATATATATATATATATATATATAATATATATATATCTGTGTGTGTGTGTGTGTGTGTGTGTGTGTGTGTGTGTGTGTGTGTGTGGTGTGTTCATATGTAGCCTACTATTACTCATGTTACACGTTATCTTCAGCTTGTTTTGATCATATCCATGAAATCAAAGAACCACAACGTTTTCCATTACAAGTCCTGAATCATAACAATGAAAAGGGTACATCAATAACCCCCTCTCTCCCTCCCCCCTCCCCCTCCCCTGCCCCTCCCCATGGTGCCCTATGGTGGCAGCGTCAGTGAGTGCACTGAACTACAAGTCGGGGTCACGTGGTGTTTCAACCTACCTGCAGTACCCCTGTTGCAAACCCCCCCTTTGAATTGGCGTCTACACATGTCTAATCTGCAACGAGAAAGTCAACAAGTTCATCTCAATCTGCAAGGGAAGTCAGTTCATTTGGGAATCTTTTCCATCCGTGGCGGCGGTGGCCGATCGTCTTTTGTTTTTTAAAATGTTTTCAGACGATGACGTCAGGGGGATTGTGGTGACGTCATAGCAGCTTCAGTGACGTCACGGTCACACCTGTTGGGCTGTTAGGGAAGAAATGATATTGGGTATTTTGTAAAGGTTTTACTGGCAGGCTTATCCACGCCAGAGGGAACGTGGAAGCTACTAATTAGGGATTAACGATCTATAAAAGTAAACGAAACATTTCGTAAATAAACAAAAAGGAAATCCCTGTCAATAAGTTTCAATAGGTAGCTCCCAAGTTCCTTCTATTGTGTGTACATGAACTGAGCCCAGAGTGCCCGAAACCTGGGATGTGCGTCAGACAATCCTCCAATCCAGATCTCCGGTCCAATCCTTTGTGGCAGTGAGTCTGGCGTCAAGTTAGTCGTCTGGAATAATGGCAGACTTACCTCCAAGCGTGAGAGAAAGAAAACCGGGCAAAGCGCGCGTGTTTTCAGGGGTGACTCTAGTAAATCTACGGACTGAACTCTATCTACAACCAAAAGAACTCCCTGAAATTGGACCCTCCACCGTATGGGCGTGTATTGGCATACATGTGGTGGGATTATTAAGGGGGGATGTGTATGCACATATATAAGTGTATGTGTATGTGCACATGAAGGATGTACGCCCCCATTCGTGCAACGTACCGGCCGTGCCTGTTGTACACCTGCCACTCTTTCGTCGGCGACACAGATCGTACCTGGATTGGGATGTCGTGAGGTACAAAGGTTTAGTGAAAGGTTAAATACAAGGTTCATCTTCCCCACATAATGACAGTGCTTCCTGATCACTGCTGAACACGCTGCACTTAAGTATATAATATTAAACAACTAAATTCTAAGGTAAGTACAAATGAGTTATTCCAACAGGGTAAAATATCTTATAGACTATTTGGTGATTACATTCATTCTCTCAGGTCTGCTACCAAGTGAACAAAGAAATCCTATTCGTAAATGAAGTTAATTTCCATAGGGAACACAACATTTCTCACTGGATAATGGTATACATCAGCCTCTGAGTCAAAGAGATAATAATTCCACGCGGAGAAATCCTTCCGCAAGCACTAGACACAGTCTCATCGCCGCTGGGCAGGGAGAGGGGCCGGAAACGAGGGAGGACAAGCACGCTTCGAGCGGTATCGAATCCCACTCGAGACTGTTCCGAGAGAGGATCCGAACCACCGGGACTGCACTCCTGGACAAATTCAAGGCTCCGGACATCCAGGATAGGTTTCGGAAGGCCCAGGGCTGCGCGGGACATTCCTCGATCTACCTTAATCCTCCTGGCGTCCTGCCTTTGCGACTGACTACACGTCTTGAAGGAGGATGTTAAGTTGCTAGTAAGTCTCTCATTTTTACTCTAATTGTCCTCCTCGCCTCCTTTCCTTGCGGCTTCGAACTCCGGCGTCGCGAATCCCGGGTCTCGAAGCTCGAACCACAAGCGAAAGCGAGAAAGAGAGTCATTGACAAGAGTGCGAATAACAGGAGAGATAGGAAGCGGGTCTGTTTAACAGTTTGACCTCTTTCTTGACCCGGATCTCTCTCACGCCCCTCGCTGCCCAGCTCAACGGCCTTAACGAGGCTGAGAGAAAGAGGGATTAGACGTGCCACATCAATTCATCAATGGGGGAGGAAGTTCATTCTTCAAGGGACAACATTCATTCATGAAAACTACTATGCAGAGGAATGATGCTTTTAACTTCTCTGTTCTTCAGTTATTGGCATTTCACTGATCTGGAGAAAACGAATTTCCTTTTGGCTACGAAACTTTTTAAAGGTATATAATGGGTAATTCCTGAAACATGGTATAATATGATAATAATGAAACTTAAAAGTAATTCAATAAGGATTTAGCAAGAAATTTGGAACAGAAACTTTGAGGATTTCAGGATGAAAAGGAGAGTCACATACATACACAAATATATATATATATATATATATAATATATTAATATATAATATAATATATATACTATATATATATATATATATATATAATATTATGTATGTATATAATATGTATATATATACATATATATATACATATATGCAATATATATATATATATATATATATATATATTGTGTTGTGTGTGTGTGTGTGTGTGTGTGTGTGTGTGTGTGTGTGTGTGAATAGAGAAATAGATGTGTATATATGTATATACATACATATATTTGCATATATATGTACAAATGTATATATATATATATATATATAATATTATATATATATATATATATATAATATATATATCATATAACATATAATATATATACATATATATATATAATATATATATATTATACTTATAATATAATACAGAGAGGGGGTGAGAGAGACAGACAGACGAGAGAGACAGAGAGAAGGTACACAAGCTTAATCAAACAACAAAGAGCCAACACACCTAACCACCCACCCACCCCCTACCCCCCACCCCATCCCCACCCCTCCCCATCCACCCCTCACCCCCCATCCCTCTTTCAGACCCCCCCCCCCCCGAACGAAGCAGCGAACACCCCACGCACTTGGTGATGGCGACGGCGATGTCGTAGGTGGGAAGACGACGCTCCTGGTACAGGTACTTCCCCATGTCTGTGAGGGCGCTGGCAGAGTCGATGGCTCCCTCCCGACGCGGTTCCTCTCCAGGTAGGGCATGGCGTCGCGGCTCTGGGGGGAGGGGGGAAGGGTTAGGGAGGGGAGGGCGGGGGTGATGTGAATGGCTGTGATGAGGGAGGTTGTGATGATGATGATGATGGGTGATGGGTGATGGTGGTGAAGGAAAGGATAATGGTGATGGTTCTAATTAATAATATAATAAAGATAATTGTAATAACGATATCAAAGATAATGAAAATATCAATGGAAACGATAAAATTGGCTCGAAATAATGATGAAAAGGAAATAACAGTAATATCAACAATAATAACAATAACAACAATCACTATAATAATACAATAACAATCAAACTAACGTAAACAACTAAACAAGGAAACAAACAAGAAAAACAAACAAACTCACTCTCGAAATAATTATCCCGGCGATGGACACCTTGACTCGGGGTCCCTTGAGCAGCTTGTAGCGCAGGTCGACTCCATTCCAGAAGGACACATAGTAGCTCTTGATTTGGCTGTTGTCCTGCCCGTGTAGACTGGAAGGGCAAGGCAATTAGTGTCATCAGTAGGGGGAATATAATAAACACCTTTATTAATTTCAATTATTATTTTGTTGTAATTAAGTATTGGGTGATATTTGTATTTATTCTTTCTCACGAATTTTTGATTTAAGGGAACAATTAGAAATATTCTAGTGTTCCTGTTTTAAAATTCAGTTATTGGGAGATAATTCATTTTATTCTTTCTCACGCATATTGTTTCAAGGGAAGAAACAGAAACATTCATGAAAGACAAAGTTCATATTTATCTAAGGGATAGCAATTCTAACGAAAGAAACAGATGAAAATACCCTAAATAAACAGCCTTATATCAACGCTCCCTCTTAAACCTAACCCAGGACCTTACGACCTTTAAATACACCTCAGGAAGCCAGAAATGACTCACAGGTAACCATCATAGTCGACCAGGACGAGGATCTCCGGGTAAATGATATAAGGGGCGCTGCGCTTACGGCGAGGGCGGGCGTCGGCGCTGCGGGCGGGGATGTGGTCCAACTCCATCATGGCTGCCGGGAGGAAGGAGAGGGACCGTGAGTATAATGTCGGAGGTCGAAGGTTTAAAAAAGTTTGTTTTCATTTCATTGTGGGATTTCAGAATTTTGTTTTCCTTTTTATATCATTGAGGATTTGTTATGATTATTATTATTATTACTATGCTAGTTATAGATATCCCAGTGTTGGTGTTATAATTCCACTTTCTCATTTGTATTTTCATTTTCATTTTTTTTTAGCATTTGCCAATCTCTCTCTTTTCTTATATTTGCATTTCATAGATTGGATTTGATGCTCATTTTTTCAGGTTTTATAATGACACGTTTTCATACGATAATAACAATAATACGAGTTTTGGTTATGGTTACTCTAATATCATTTGATTTTGATTATCACTTTGAGAAAGAAGAGGGATATCAAACTATTTTTCAGTTATATTCAAAATAAATCAAAGAGAAATTAAACGTTTATCGAACTGTGGTAAAGATAAATTCTATTTAAAAAGATTTCTAAAAAGTTGAAAATAAATGAAGTAATGAAAAACAACAACAACAACAACAACAACAAATAGGGAGATGAAAAATTAACTTGAACAGAAAAAGGTAGAAGAAATGACACAACAGAAAAATATATAATAAACACTAATCACCTCAAGTTTCAGACAGAAAACAAACATTCAAATCTAGGCTTTCTGTGGAATGCTAAACATCCCCGTCTTTCCTCCTGACTCGCGCCCAGCCACAAGTGTCCGCGTATTCGACCTCAACCCTTCTCTCTCTCTCTCTCTCTCTCTCTCTCTCTCTCTCTTCCCTCTCTCTCTCTCTCTCTTTCTCTTCTCTCTCTCTCCTTCCTCCACCCATCCATCAATTCCTCCCTTCCTCCCTCCCTCCCTTTCCCTCTCCTCTCCCTCCCCTCCTTCTTCCTCCCTCCCTCCCTCCCTCTCTCTCACTCTTTCTTTCTCCCTCCTCTCTCTCCCCCTCTTTCTCTTTCTCTTCTGTCTCCTCCTCCCTCTCTTTCTCCTCCCTCCCTCCCTCTACCCTCTCTCTTCTCCCTCCCTCCCTCCCTCCCTCTCTTTCTCTCCCTATCTCCTCCCTCTCTGCCTCTCTCCTCCCTCCCTCCCTCTCTCTCACCCATGCTCCCTCCACCCTTCCTCGCCCAGGGACGCTCTCGGACACACAGGACACGTTGCGTGGAAATACCGGCCCTTACCCTGTCCTGGCGCTGCTCTCAACACACATACACACGCACAGACAGGGGTGCATACATAACCTCATACACACACACATACACACACGCCAAGGCACGCACACATATGTAGGGCATACTGTCTGGTTTCCTGTGAGATTCAGACGTTAGGAAAGTTTGCCAAATACTTTCAGACACCTGTGTATGTTTGTGTCTGTGTATACATGTATATCTCTGTCTAAATATCTATATGTGTATATATATATGTATATATACACACACACACACACACACACACGCACACGCATACATGAAAAAAACTACATATATATACTTATTCATATATGTAAGAATATGTTTTATTTACTTATATATATATATATATATATATATATATTGTCACACACACACACACACACACACACACACACACACACACACACACACACACACACACACACACACAAGCATACATGAAAAAACTACATATATATACTTATTCATATATGTAAGAATATGTTTTATTTACTTATATATATATATATATTGTCACAGACGCGGCGAGTCGTCTAGCGAAGTCCCAGACATTCCCAGAACCTCCTCGAAGTGTCTCGGGTCATCTTTCGTTTACGGCCGCGCGTCTTGTAATCTGGCAGCAACATCGGTCTATTGTTTGGTTTATTACTCGGATCCTCTGAACTCACTCTGGGAGTTCTCGCCTCGGCTCTCTTTCCCTCGGTCTTCTTGCCTTTCTCTGTTTTTTCTCTTTCTTACTCTCTTATTCTCTCTATATATATTTCTCTTTCTCTTTTCTTTCTCTTTATCTTTCTCTCTCTCTTCTCTCTTCTTTTCTTTCTCTCTCTCGCTCTCTCTCTCTCTCTCTCTCTCTCTCCCTCTCTCTCTCTCTCTCTTCTCTCTCTCTCTCATCTTCTCTCTCTCCTCTCTCTCTCTCTCCCCCCGCCATCTCTCGCTCTCTCTTTCTTTATTTCTGTTTTCATATTTTCCTCTCTTTCTCAATATATTCCATTCCATTTTAGGGCTTTGTGTCTGTGTAATCGTGTAAGTCAGTCAGTCAACCAGCCAGTCAGTCAGTCAGTCAGTCAGTCAGTCAGTCAGTCAGTCAGTCAGTCAGTCAGTCAGTCAGTCAGTCAGTCATCAGTCAGTCAGTCAGTCAGTCAGTCAGTCAGTCAGTCGTCAGTCAGTCAGTCAGTCATCCATCCATCATCATCCACCCATCCATCCATCTATCCAGTGAGCCAGCTAGTTAGTCAGTAACTGAGTGAGTGTGTGTGCACATGCGTACGTACCTGCCTGTGTCTTCATGTGCGTGTATGAACGGGCCGGAGGGCAAGGGTTCAGGAGGGTATCATGACAACATCACACCATCTCAAGTTCCTTTGCATTTTATGTCTTTATACAATCCTATTTTTCAAGAGCGTTATTTCCTACTCTTTTTTTTACTTTGTTTTGTTTTGGTTTGCGTTTTGGTCGTTTATGTTATGTTTATGCATTTTTCAAACGTCTCTTGATAAGGTTTTTCGTATATTTATTTATTTATTTACGTATTTATCTATTTATCAGTCTATGTATTGGCTTATATGTTTGTCAAACGAGTGCTAAGGTCTCTAAGCAGGGGAAACACTAATCGATTTTTGCTCCTGTAGTTCATTTCTCAACCTCTATTGTTCTACTTCTTGCCCCGTCCTTTTCTTCCCCGCTCACTTTAATTCCTTTCATCACTTCCCAAGTCTCAAGTCCTATTTCTTCCTCCAATTCCAGAAGCAATAGCAGTCATCTTTCTCTCTCTAAACCCTTCCAGCCAATAGCAAAGCGTCTTTCTCTCAGTTGGCTATTTCTAACCAATAGGAAGCCTTCTTTCTCTCCGGTCTGCCTTGGTAGCCAATGACAGGTCACCTTTCGAGCTACCGTGCCTTTGTAGCCAATGAGAGGCCTTCTTCTTTCGTCGCCGCGTCCGAGAGCCATCTTTCTATTATTTGGCAAAGGATACGATGAACCTTTTCCTTTGTTTTATCCTTATTTGAAGCAAAGATTAGAATCATTATTATTATCATATTTAACACCTGCTCCGATTAGAATACATTCTTTATTTTCACTCATCATTTCCATCCCTTTCTTTCACCCAATAATAAGCGATCTTTCTCCTATATGCCCTTCAGCAGCCAATGAAATTCCGCCAAACTTCCACCGGTATGACTCATCAGCCAATTACAGGTCATGTTTTTTTTTCTAGAAGCATTGGTAGCCTATTTCGTTATAGCACTGGACATTATTCGATTATTCCCGCTTTCATTTTTTTTTTTTTTTTTTTTTTGGAAGAGTCGTTTAAATCCCTTGTAGATTTCGTGTTATTTATTCTCTCTCTCTCTCTCTCCTCCCCCCCCTCTCTCCTCTCTCTCTCTCTCTCCTCTCTCTTCTCTCTCTTCTCTCTCACTCTTCTCGTCTCTCTCTCTCTCTCTCTCCTCTCTCTCTCTC
>NW_020868393.1:644463-656963 GCF_003789085.1 Penaeus vannamei
GACTGTTGGCTACCCTGTGTGCTTCACCGTTTTTTGATACCATTTCCGTCCAGTTGAATTAGCTCTGCTAGCCTCCCCTCTACCCATCATCCATCACCCTCGCTATGGCGTAACCCTATGGGTCATGTTATCAAATTAGCGTATTCTGGGGAGCCTATTTCTTGCGAGGAGGCTCTCCAGAATATCTTCATCATCACTGAGGTGGCAGTCACACACCTCTTTAAGGTCCATAATGGCTTCAAGGTGACAGTTGCCAAACCTGAACACTTGACCCCATTTCTTTCGGCCGACGGCCAAAGAAAGTTAAAAGATCACGGCTTCTCACCTGTTCCCTCCCCCGAGATGAAGGCTAAGTGTACGATCGTGGCGAAAAAGATCGACAAGACGATCCCCCCACGATCATCCGAGTCCATCTGCCAGGAGGTTTCCGTCAAGAACGGTGTCACTGTTCTCGACGTTTACAAGCCACCCGAGTCGCGAATCGTCAAGATTCGCGTCTCATCCCCCGAGGAAGCCCAGAAACTTCTCTCTCGGGGACCCATGATGTTTAATACATCGGTCCCCACCTACAACTTGGAATCCGAATGTTTTATTCACATAGACCAATGCCTTAACTGCTACCGATTTCACCACAAGAAACACCAATGTACACACCCCCAGAGATGCTCTCGATGCGCCGGCGACGGTCATTTCTTCGCCAGGTGCACTGAAACCATCAAATGCTGCAATTGCGAGGGATCGCATGTCGCAGTTAGTGGATCCTGCCCTAAACGGAAGGAAATACTTAAGGCAAAACGAGCTGAGCTCCGCCGACAACAATGTACCTTCCTACGCAACAACAGCTGCTACACGACCTGCTCAAACCAGTACACTAGACGACCCACGACTTCGGACAACTCTCTCCATTCACACCCAAAAAAGCCACCCCAAAGCTCCCGACAAAACACGCAAACAAAAACATTCTTTAACCCAGAGCGGCTTCCCCCCCCCCAGTTCTTTTTTCTCATCAAGTACAACACAGCAAAGAAGACGAGAGTACAGAAACCACAGGAAATGAGGTGACAGACACTCACCCAGAGCCTCATTCTTCCTCACAACACCGACACCTCGTTTTGCAACCTCAGCCACAACGAAGACAAAAAGAAACTGCACAAGCACGCCAAACTACAAATACCACTGATCACAAACGCAAACAAACCACACCACCATCCATGCACACAAAAAAAGACAAGAAGGATCCTCCTGCCCCCGAAGCTCGTCGTCGCAGATTGGATGACACCATTCTCGACGACGACAGTAGCGACTCCGACATCGATGTCGAGAGCGTTCTCGAGGCCGGGCTTGGGCTCTCGGCTGGAGCCAAGCTCCCTGCCAGGGGACCCCTGGGACAGCGCGGAAGCATCGGGAATTGGTCCGCCGATTCCCAGGACTTCCGCGTCGGTTCACAGGACTCCCTGCCTGACCTCGAGGAGCCGTCAATCGCGCATCGATCGCGGAGCCGCTACAGGGCTCAGGTAACGCCACGCAAGGTACACCCAGGTAGAATGGGTGTACCTTGAGTGTCTAACTGACGACCGACCGAGCCGACGCGAGTTCTTCCACCTCGGTGGAGGACCCCGTGTTGGCTAGGTCGATCTAGACACGCAATCCCACGCACGAGCTGCATCTAAACAAAACAAAAACTCTCTCCTTCACACACAAACATTCTACTCTCACTAACAACAAACACAACTCCAGCTTGTTCTGATGGAATAAAGCACTCAGACGGTTCCCTGTAGTGGGTCGTGACCGATCTATTACACGTCTGAACTCCGCGAGGAAGCCTCTCGCTTCCTCCTTAACATCCTGTGGGGTGAGTTGGCCTGTAGACAGACCAACAAACTCCGTGCTTGACTCACCACTGACTGGATGGACTCACCCTCCATCCTTCGTCCCGGCTGGAGATCAGGTTTAGGCCGTGATCTCTTTCTTTGGCATGGGACAGGAAATGCAGTTTTCGGGTTTTGCCGCATCACTTTGAAGCCACCTTCTATTCATTCCTTTCAAATTTCCCCTTCCCCTATCCACTCGTTTTGTTCAGTTTTTTTCAGTGTTCAGTTTTTCGTGTTCTCTTTCTGTCTGCTTAGTTTTGTTGTTGTTTGGTTTTTGTTGTCCTGTACCTTTTTAATCTCACTAATAAAGTAATCTCCCCCAGGTACTGCCCTCTCTTATCCCCGTTTTTAAATACCTTCACCTCGTCTCCTGACGCTTGTGACCGCCACCTCACCCCTCACCCTCACTCATACCATATCCTTGCCATGGCGTTGACCCTCATCCTTATCCTTACCCTGACATCCCACTGGTTTCGGTTTCCGACACGTGCCGCTTGCTGCTAGTACTCGTGCCAGGACCACAAATCCTTTAGTGTAAGGATTTGTGCGAGCCGAGGAAAGAAGCGTCACGGCCAGTGGAGTTAACCAAATCGTGGTGAGGCCGCCCGAGCCGCGCCCCTCCGGAAGACCTGCGGCCGAGGGAGAGAAATCTCCTCTCGACCTGGGCGGGAGGGGCCGGCCTCTGTGTGGCCTCACTCGAGCTTCATCCTGCTTCAGCTGTGATGGTTAGCCGAGGGACAGCTCTGGAGCCACGGTCGAGAGGTAGTGGCTCCGAGCATACCGCAGATGGCGCCAAAAACGTGCAAACTTCTCTCCCCTCCCCCTCAGTTAGCCGAGAGGCTCCGTGTTCGCCATAGCGAGGCTCCACGCCCCGTGGGAAAATTGTGGTGAGGCGAGCCGCGCTCAAGGTCGTGGGGTATTCCCCGCGCCACGAGTCGCGGCCTGGCCCCACCGCACGATCTCGCGAGGTGCGGCCCGCGCGTGAACACGCGAGTCTGCCGATGGCGCTGGGCCCCTCGATCCTTTTCCTCTTTCAAAAAACCCACTCCAACTATTACCCCAAATTTACCCCGCAGGCTGGGTGAAGCCCCGGCTCCTTCTTCTTCTCCTGAAATTCTTTTCCTCCTCCTTATCCTTCTCCTATCCCCACTCGTCCTTCCCCCCCTCTTCTTTACATTTTAGTCTTTTTACTCAGATGTTCGCCTGGCGAAGCTTCGCCAGGCGAACGCCAGCATTGGCGAAAGGTTTTAAAAGTACTTTATACTATACTATATCACCTTTATACTTTTATACAAACATAACTTTATACTTTAACAAAAGAGTTTAAAAATTACCATTTTACTATTCCTAACTGATATAAGATATTGAACTGTAGGCCTACAAGTGCATCATTAGAGACGCCTCATTCTAGGGCGGTGGATCACTACAGCTATGTTTCTATAGCCAAAAGTAAACATGCCGCCATAAAAAACACTTCTGGTAACATTTGTGAAAAGAACATTATCCCTACAACCAAAATAACAACAACCTAAATCTAAATAAGTCATCTCGGGGGTGGGGGTAGGGGTAGGGGGGTAGGAATACAGTTGATGTCTTGAGCTCTCGACTGGAACATCGAAGGTCTTGAAAAAAAATATGTATATACGTTATTTCATAATAAATTATGATTTTAAGATATTTTAGAATTTCAATGTGATTCCTGCATCATACCATACACAAATATGTTACTAATTTATAATTTGAAAGCAAGAAAATGGTATTCAAACAGCTTTCGCTCCTTTGCTTCGCCAGGCTGTTCCAATATGATCTTTCGCCAGCCCTGGCGAACGTTCGCCAGGCATGATTTTAAAAGTACGAAATTCCGGATCGCCCGGCGAAACCTTTCGCCAGCCCTGGCGAAAGGTTTTAAAAGTACGGGCCTTAGTTATAACTAACATATGTAGTATATAGCAGGGGTGTCCAATCAGTCGATCATAAGCCTGTTTTAAGTCAACCACACTACTGTACCTGTTAATAATTCGTCCTCCAGAAGTTGTCATGCAAATAGCTGCTCTAGCATATTCAAGTACACATGATGCTTGGAATGTTATATTTTTATTATAATTATGTTACACTGGTACAGTTACATTTATGGAATATATTTTAATCTTAGGCTCGTAGATCGCATCAGAGTAACTGTAGAAAAAGTAGATCATATCTCATAAAAGGCTGGCCACCCCTGGTATAAAGTATGTGCATTTGCAACTTACATCCTTAAAGATACACTGATTTCTCTAGCCATCCGTTTATCTGAAAATGTATGTAAAAAGGAGAATCAATATCTACCATGAATAAGGACACGTATAGACACAAGGGCGTTTGTGGGTGTACTTGGTGCCCAGGTTGTGGAATTCCGAGTTTCGATCAATTACTTCTGGCTCGATCCTCCATCCCAGCAGATAATTCTACTTTCCTCTTTTCTTGTGACTCACCATCTTTCCGTCCATATATGGAAATTCTGTCTTTTCAAATCTTGCTGATACGAGTAAGATATGAAAACTTACCATAAGTATATTTTGCTGGCATGCAGAATGTGTTCTGGAATAAAGCTCAGATTTAGGAAACTAAAGCACTAGACACCCAAACCACATAATGTAACCAAGCGTATAACAAATAACAAACCTTCAGATTTCGTCCTTTTCGTTGTCCTCTCTTGTTCAATTTTAGGTTCTCCTGCTTTCTCCCCTCGAGCGAGTCTAATGCCAGTCACAGTCTAAAATGTAGAGTTATGTATCACCACAAGGTCAGATTCAGAACGAATTACTCAAAGCAACAGGCGGCTTTAATCTCCTTGGCAAGTAATTTAAACATGTTATTTCCTAGTATTTCATCCTCACCAATTTTATTTGTTGCTTCTCGGATTTCAAAAAAAGGCAGGGCGCTTTTTCTTTTGTTTTCTTTTTGATAGGCCACAGCATTTTTTTTCTTAAATAGTGGGCCTGCCATTTATTTCCAGGAAAATTAAAGAAAAATGAAAATCCCGAATCTTTTTATTCTAATTTCCCGCCGATATTGTGACGTCCGCGAAAGAAATAGCAAAATAAAAAATCAATTTGTCTATGATTCATTGTGTACGGTATCGCTTCTCCCATCCTTAAAACAAAAATAAAATATATTTGGCGGAAATACCTTACTCTCATGTGCCATGTCTATTGTCTATCGTGAATATTTTTGGTTTTGATTTCCACAATAACAAATTCTGATTGAAAGAACTATTTGTCTGTTTTCATTCAATTCCTCGAAGACTTCTAGTAAGACAGGATTGTACTTCCTTCAGGTGGGGCTGGAACCGATATTTTTTTTGCTTTACTTCTGATCTTTGGAAGGTAGGAGGTACACTTGACTTATTTTGGATTTTTTTTTATTATCATTATTTTTTTTTTCTTCCGCCAACATTTCATTATCACCAGACTTGCCCACTATTCAAGAAAAAAATTACTGTGGCCTTATTGCATAGAATCTGGGATGAAGATACAGGGCTTACAGAACATAAACTTATCATTTTTCAGCTTTTCATGGCACGTTTAATGTAATGAATCCTGTCCTTTGTTCTATTACTACAATTCCGAATGAAGAACATTGTTTTTGACTGAATTAGCGTGTGTTGCATGTACTACTATTACTGTAATTCTTGTTTTGTATGATGGCAATCCAAAGTTCAATAAGCCAGCAACATTAAAAGAACAAACAACCTGTACCCAAAAAGCACAAACCCGTAAATCCACTAAAGTTTCTTGTATTGTGTCCCTTTCCACTGGCGTTTTGTTTTCTTTGGCGTACAAAATTTCAGCTTTACAAAGTAGTACTAACACCTCTATTTTATAATGTATTTGAATTACAGGTGGCGTCAGGGAAACACTGAATGGCTTCAGTCTTTACTGAATAGAACACACGATATGAAAACTATGGTATGCCGGCGCTCCGTGCTGAGGGTAGGCCAGGCCGGGCCTGGGAGAGGCAGCGGCCGCGGTGGCACGGTCACCCCAGGTCAAGGTGTGAGCAAGACTGAGTGAGTGAGAATGAGGGTCAGCTTGGATGACCTTATATACCCCTTGGCGACGTGACTTCTGGGTTCAGCGAGGGCAGGCAGGAAGCGTAGGTTACCAGCGTGGCACGCTGCCACGTGGTGACCATGCGGCCCGTAGATATGAATGCATATGCTTGCAGTATGCTGCATTGCACCCTTTACAAAGAAAACTTCAATCTGCTCTACTGTCTAAATACTCTATAAAGTACTGTACGACTACACAAAACTTAAAGCTTAAAACTATGTTTAGATTAGTTACAGAGTTTAGAGTGGCGGACACCAGCACACAGCAGAACCCTCTATGGCGCCATATTGTTTTGAAAGATAAGAAGCTTCCTGATTGGCTGTCCTCTGTGACTTCCGGCAGCATGTCCCTCTGATAGTGGCAATATTTCCGGATTTGCGAAAGCAAAATCTGTCGTGTTTTTTGTCTGGCTTTATCTTTTTCTTTTTTTAATGCAAAAAAATGAAGAAACGAATCCAAGAAACAACAAATAAAATTGCAGCTAGAGGCTCATTTTTTAAAAGAACTGTTCCCAGAACTGGAACAATAATTGATGATCTAGAAATAAACCATGGATTTGGTAAAAGATCATGTATAACACATATAGCCACTGAAAAAATCCAAGCGGTTGGATTCCTTTGCAACTGTTTATTTCATTCTCTATATTCAATCTATCTGTATTGCAACAAACTGACAGTGAAATTGCTACTGTAAGAATGTTCAGTGAATTCAAGTTATGGAGCTGTAAATTTCCCTTTAATAGGCTCTATGATCTAGAGAAATAGTAACACATCTGGAAGTTTACCTTTGGAGTTGGAGGCTTCTTCGCTTCTTTAGTTGACTGTGGCGGTGTTCCTTTTTGTTTTGGAATATCGTGTTTTCTCCCTGGTGAAAAAAAATAATTGAAATAGTTGTGAATGCACTGTTGCAGTAACCACTCTGTTATGAAATCGGTTCAAACATACCATTGTTGCCAAAGTATAGCCAAGTAATGATTATTAGTCAATCATTCGGTATTATACAACAATTACGTTATTATTGCTGTATAATCACCATTTTCAATATTATTACAACGAGAGTCTTGAATTTATTATCATTGATATAATTTCATGGGTTACCTATACTTCCATAGGCATGATCCCTTACCCAACTTCTTCGCAGATTTTGCCGGACATGATGTCCTTCCTTTAGATTTCTGGTGCTTGCTTGACGAGCGTTTGTGCTGCTGTGTTTGCTTATCAAGATCCTTCTTCCGGCTGGACTCTTCGGGATTCTGCCTCGAGCGCTGGCCACTCCTCTGTGGTTGGTGCTCCTTAGGGCCTTGCTGTTCCGGCTCACTGCTGCTGTCCTCACTACTCTCGCCATCTCCATCCTCGTCCTCAGACTCGCTGTCTTGCTCTCTGTTAGGATCGGATTCTTCTTCATCTGTCGTCTGCTCGTCCTCTTCACAATCACTCCCTGCACTTGACTGATCTTCCTCTTCGTCATCTTCACTTCCTTCGCTTGACTGATCATCAGTTTCTTTGCTCAAGCTATCGTCCTCTTCAGAATCGCTCCCTTCGCTTGACTGATTTGCCTCTTCATCATCACTTTCTTCGTTTACCTGATCGTCCTCTTCAGAATCGCTCCCTTCGCTTGACTGATCTTCCTCTTCTTTATCTTCACTCCCTTTACCTGAGTGATTTACGTCATCACCACTTTCTTCGCTTGACTTATTTGCCTCATCTTTACTTCCTTCACTTGACTGAACGTCCTCTTCAGAATCGCTCCCTTCGCTTGACTGATCTTCATCACTTTCTTCACTTGACTGATCTTCATCACTTTCTTCACTTGACTGATCTTCATCACTTTCTTTACTTGACTGATCTTTATCGCTTTCTTCACTTGAATGATCTTCATCACTTTCTTCACTTGAATGATCTTCATCACTTTTTTCACTAGACTGCTCTTCCTCTCTATTACTTTCATCCGATCTCCTGTCAGATTCCTCACTCTGGTCAGAATAGTCATCCAAGTCCTTTGACTGGGATTTTCGTGGTTTGGGTTTTGTTTTCTTTGTATTTCGCTTTGTGCCTCTTGTTTTTTTCCCCTGGTCCATCTGTATTAGTAAGTGATTTATTAAATATTATGACAGGAACTTATGTATATGCAAAGACTAATTTCAGCTAGGTCAACAGTTTAAAATTTTTGGCAGAAGACTAGAGTTAGTTGTATGCACACATACACATATTTATAATAATCAGAAGTATAGCAACTCTAGTATAGATAATGTATAATCATAAAATAAAAGAAAATGGATGATTTTTTAAAAGTACACATGCCTCCACTTTTACCTAGTACACCCTACGTTTTTCAGTGTTGAAGCGGCATTTGTATTCTTGTACACTGAAAATCTATGTATGCTATGTTATCACAAATAAAATAGTCCTGTAGAGTAATGAGGAACTTGCTCTTAACAAATGAATGCATCAGTCACTTCTTTGTTACTCATTTCAAATATATGACATTTACTCATTTTTTATACACTAGTCCTGCCCGCCATAAAACCTCCCAGCTATCCAGAAAAAAAACCTAACAAATACATATTTGATTCTTTATAGCAAATACTCAACCTGGGACTCCTGCTGGGGTTGCCACTTCGTCGGTGTGACGGGGCGATGTGGATGTGGTACGAGGTGCCTATGACAGACCACAAGCAATACCACTGCTTGTTGGCCTCAGTGAAGAACGCAGGAGCGCACCTTACTAGATTAGAAGTGGATGTCGGCAGAGGGCTTCGCTTCTTTGGAGCATTGTGAACGGGAGTTCCTGGCTGCTGTCTCGGGCGGCTGGAGGGTCCGGCTACTGGAGAGTGGTGTTTCTGCCTTCGACCGTCGGTGATGGACAGCTCCTGTACACTATCGCGGGTGCAACTGTCCTCATTTGAGGAGCGGTGGCTCTCACAAAGGCCGATCTCTCGGCCATGTTTGACTACCACTACTAGACACGAAGCTTAACAGCTTTGTCACCATTACAAGTTTATTCCCTTTCTGCGTAAACGTTCCCACCCCTAGTGGGTGGTAATTAAAAAATATAAATAAAAGCCAAAAACAGACTTCTCTGCACCTCTGAGTTTGATTCTCCTGCCTGGTTAGGGCCTAGGGCTCTTCATTACCTCACCCTAGGCCTCGCTACATTGGTAACCCTGGAAACGACATGGTTTTGGTGAGCCGAAACCCAGTTCAGGCTCAATAGCATTGGAAAGGCAACCACCAAAGCAGACCAAGTTGTGGCCGTCTTGCCTAAGGAAAGTTTTCCTGGTTAGACAGATAGCCAGAAGACACTGAGTACAACACACTGAAGCAAGAGCTGTTGAAGTTTTCTTTTTCACTGTCTGAGAGGCTGCAACAAATCTGCAAAATCCCCAACATGCCACTTAGAAACCATACTCCAAAACAAGTCTGGTGAGTTCCACAAAAAAAAAGAGATTTGGCTCCACTCTCTCCCTCGCAACATCAGAGAAAAGCTCCACGACTTGGATGAGGCAGCCAACACAATGATGGAAGCACATTGGCAAGTCTGCCCTCAACCAACAGCTTCCATTTTCCCATTGACCAGTAGTGACATCAATGCAGCAACTGCCCGAGGGTCAAACACCAACCGGAGGCCCTTCACCCCATTCCTTGCTACAGACAGCATCTGCTCCTACCACAAGTGGTTCGGCTTTGTCTCGAGAGATGCAGGTGGACATCCAAAACAATGTGGAAGGTAGCCACTATGCAACGTGGCCACAACCCTGATCAACGCAATAAACTGCCCTACACCAGTTTCCACATCCAAGACAAGAGAACCAGGGAGCACTTTCTCGTCAATACAGGGGCCTTCCTCTCCATATTCCTAGACGAGCTGCCACCAACGATCCACAGAAGCTTGTCGCCACTAATGGAACTCCAATCAACTCCTACAGTTCCATCGCTATACACCTCACTCGGCGCCTTTACTCATGGAGTTTCCTCATCACTGATGTGACCAGGCCCCTACTCAGCACTGATATCCTCTCACACCATAACCTCCTAGTTGATATGAGAAGATGCCGGCCTATCAACATGAAGACCTTCACTCCACTTCTGGTCAATGCAGTCTTCATTCCAGGTCCTCCTGATGTCAATATGTGCCACTTCACAGGAGATGCCTACAGGGACATATTCAACAATTTCCCTTCAGTCTTTAAGAGAGAGCTCTGCTACACCAACCCGGGAGCAGCAGTAAAACATGGAGTGTACCACCACATCAAGATGACGGGACCCTCAGTCCATTCTCATTTCCGTCGCCTGAGGCCAGAGATGCCACAAGCCGCCAAGCTCGCTTTCACAGAAATGGAACGAATGGGCGTCTGCACCAAGGCTCCCAGTCCATGGGCATCCCCTTTCCACATGGTCCGGAAATTAAAAAAAACTTCTTGTGGCGATTACCGGCGACTCAGCCTCATCACCGAGCTGGACCATTACCCCATGCCAAACATCAACGATTTTGACAGCCAGCATAGGCGACGCTCACATATTCTCAAAACTTGATCTTAAGGGATGCTTTCAAGTGCCTGCTCATCCAGATGACGTCCCCAAGACAGCTATGGATGCTATGTTTTCCTCTTCTCCACCTTCGGGCGTCGGCCATAATCACCTCGGCACCGGCGCAGCCACGCTCGGTGTTATTACCTACACACCGAGTCAGCCGGCAGGTAAGCAGGCAGCAGCCGCGTGCCGAGGTCGGCGTCGCTGATTCGCCACGACGCGGGTGATAAGGATGCAGCCATCGGCAGCGGACGACCTGGCCAAGCTACATTTCCCTTTTTGTATATATACCGTGTTTCTCGCCAAAAAATAGGCAGACTTCTCTGAACCTCTGTTAGATTCTTTTGTCTGCTCATGGCCTGGGACTCTTCATTTCCTCTAGGCCATAGGCTCGCTATACCCTAATGGCATCGGATCTTCAGTGGCCAATCACAGCTGCCGTTTTAGGGGTTCTTAGAGAATCTTGACTAATTACAAACCATAAATGCTCAACAGCTGAGTTATTTGTAAACACAATGCTGTGTCCAGCTATCATGCTTTAAAATTTCTGCCTATTACCAATTTAACTGATAATACTTCAAATAAGTTTTGAAAGCTTACCTGTATCTTTCTTTGAATGTTCATGATGCCCACCCATCCTACTCAAACAATGGTGATAATAATGTAAGTATTAATATCAAGTTTGTTAACCATAATAAAGATATAGACATATGAAAAAAGACTTTACATCCAATGCAAAGATAGTAATTATGTTGGTTTTTATCCAATACATTGTTTACAAGTACAAAACTTGGGTTGGAATAAGATACATGCCTATTGACAAAAGCAAAATGCTTATTGACAAATGTTAATAGGTTCATGGACAACTAATAGCTATATCCCGGTAGGGATACTCTCCCCCTGCTTAAGTCATGTCATCTTGACTCATACCAATATAGCCATAGGAGTATCCGGAAGCTATGGCACCGTAATGCGCTTGATTATCTGGCCCCTGATCTCTGGTGCAATGCTCAATGGCAGTGTCCAAGATCAACTTTCATTCTACCTCTGGACCAGCATTAACTTTTAAGCTCAGACCTTAATCCTGCACAGAACTTGCTACTTCATCCCTAAAATCATGTACTGATATGCAATAACATCTTCAAGCTTGGGGTTGGGTTGCCCCCATGCACAGGGTCACTGAAAGGCGGAAATAGCTTCTGCTACACAGTAACTTAAGTTAACGGAAGTCCCCACACCTTTCAGTGCGGTAAGGACAGCCCCCGCAGGATATGCGGCAACATATACCGCATTTCGTAAATATTTATTTCCTCCAATCACCCATGATAGAATATAAAATTAAATAAGGTAATCAAAATACCAATGTTTTAGGAGGTTAGTATTTTTTTTGCATAAAATCACCACATATTTTTTTATGTATAAAGTCTTTATTGCATATACTGCACTGCTAAGTTCTAGTACCATACCACACATTTAAGTATCGCAATATTCTTGTTCCTATAAGATTATGTTAAGTCATATTTCCCCTTTTTGGATATAAGTCCTGAAGAAAAAACATGATTGTTAGAGTTCTCTTACACAGATGCCTTCCAAACGCGCTTTCACATATGGCTAAAGATGCTGTGCCAGATTCCAAAATTATCTAAAGAATGTCACTTCAAAAACAAAAGCAACAAACATCACAGATTTTGGTAAAGTATCCTACACAAACATAGTGAAAGGTCTGCGAAATGATAATTTATATTGAACTGTTGATGAGGTAACTGATATAAGTACATCCAAAATATGTGTTATATTATGTAAATATTTCAACAAGGAAACAAAAAGTATAACCCCCATAAAAGTGATAGTTATGGATCAAAAGAAAAGACTTTTCTAGCTTCTCATGAAATTATCTGATCGAAAATAATATTGAAAATCTTGTTAGCTTTGTATCAAAAGGGCTAGTAATGTGATGGGATGCAATGACTAGTTAACTACTCGCAAAATATTACCATCATCAAATGCAT
>NW_020868393.1:661963-665392 GCF_003789085.1 Penaeus vannamei
ATTTGAAGATGCCGGTACCTGTGCAGTAGGACCAAGCTTCATGTCTTCAAGGCCCTGATAGCCCCAGTTTTGCTATACGGTAGTGAAACCTGGACACTATCCTGTACCTTGGAGTCACGACTTGATGCCTTTTGTAATAGGTCCTTGCGCCGGATCATGGGGTACTGTTGGCAGTATATGTGTCCAACCAACGGTTATACCGTGAGACTGGCACAGGACCTATTACCTGCACAATCTGTGATCGCCAACTCAGGTTTTACGGCCACCTGGCTCGCTTCCCTCAGGATGATCCCGTCCACCAGGTTGTCTCTGTTCGAGACGGCCCTGGGTGGAGGAGGCCTGTGGGTCGACCTAGGAAGTCGTGGCTTGGGCAGATCGATCAAACCTGTCGTGAGGAGCTTGAGATGGGCCGAGTCCCTGCCTGGCGCCTAGCCATGAGGGATCCTCGTAGGTGGAAGCGAAGGGTGGATGCGGCTATGCGCCCACGTCGGCGTCAGCCCCCATGATGATGATGATGATGATATATATATATAATATATATATATATATATATATATATATATATATATATAATGTATACACACACACACACATACACACACACACACACACACACACACACACACACACACACACACATATATATATATATATATATATATAATATGCACGTGTATATAAATGTATATAAATGGGAATGGGGAGTTTTGAAGTGGACCCGGAGGGTAGCCACAAACAATCTATCATCAGTACATATATATATATATATATATATATATATATATATATATATATATATATATATACAATGAGTAAGAGCGGTGTCCTTGTTTTCGTCAGTGACATGAATTGCTAAAATTACGTGTCCAAAGTTATCTGTGATAGTGTTACACATGAGAGAAAAAATCGTGAATGTATAGAGCATATAATCCAACCAAAATAGAAATAATATTTCATCTGATAACCTCACAAGTTTATAAAATGTATTATCGGACCATACTTACGTATACCTTTTAAACTAACAGGAGTGCCAGAAAGTGCCAACTAGGAATACTAGGATTCATTACCGTGTTAGATAAGCTCATAAACTCATCGAGAGTACCACAATATTCAGAATCACTGAAAAGAAAATAATTATAATAATCTCTCAGAAAAAAGTATACCAAAACAAAAGCATTAGGAAAGATAAGCAACACCTGTGCCACAGGTCGCCGAGTAACAGTGCCAACCGCGCGGGCATTACAGTTTCCACTCAAGTAGATTTGTTAAGGAACATTCAACCGCCAGTATGTAAGTACAGTACAACACAAAATCAAGTAGGCTTAAAAATGGTTCCCATAAAGCGTAAAGTATCATCTGCCATTCGATAGAAGAAACGCCAGGTAAACCAAGTATTAATAAAGCGTAATTCAAGCATTGGCACCTCAGATGACGCCAGACGCAACCCTAAAATTTAAGGACATTATAATGCATGGGTTCATTATAATGGAGTGCGTGTATGCGCCTATGCAGACACTGTCCATACGTTCGTGCGCGAGTATGAGCGCGTATGCACGAAAGTGCACAGGTGCATATGCGTGCATGTACATGTGTATATATTAGATTTATTGATGAAAGTGAGACAACAGTTTCGGAATCGTGATCGATTCCATCTTCGGGTCTGAATCGAGGACGATTCCGAAACTGTTGTCTCACTTTCATCAATAAATCTAATTTGTGCATTGTGGGTTTTTCTTCCATATTATCAACACGGTATTGTGTTTTTCATTGCATGTGTATATATGTGTACAGGTTCATATGAGTGTAGGCGCGTTTAAATTCAGTTGTTGATACATGGGTACGTATGCTGCTGTATATCTATGTATGGCTATAAGCTTCCATATAGCTTTGCGATAGAGTACAGTATGTATGGGTATGTCCCATGCTTGTACATGAGGGTATACATGGGCTTAAAGGCATAGATATGCAAATTTGTACGATGGTGTATATATTCATGCATGAATGTGTACATATACATGTGTATATATGCATGTATGTATATGTATGTGTATATACGTATATATAATGTGTGTGTATACGTGTATATATATGTAGACATATGTAGGTGTGGGTAATTATATGTGTATATGCATATGCATACGTATATAGGTGTGAATGCATATCCGTAGGAAGGTGTATAAATAATTAAGTATATGTATGTATGTACGTATGTATGTACATAAAGGCAGTTATAAGTAAAGCAAGTACAGGTGTATACACATATATATGGGGGGGGGCATTAGTGTATGCTTGCAAATGTATGTGCTCATGCATGGATGCGTAAGCACATGCATGGATAGAAATATGCGTATGTATAGTGATATTTAGGTTTGTGAGGTATACATAAAGGGGTGTTCGCATATACACGGGTGAGTACACACATGTATACTCACTCACTTATCAGTAACATATAACAAGCGCATAAAGGAACAAGTGATGCGAAGATATGACTAGGTCTGAATATGATGGACATGTGTGTAGATATCTATAACGTAGGAATATGTATCCATATCCATAAGCATAGATATAACAATAAAGGTGTGTGCTTGCATATGCATATGCGTGGGAATGAGCATATGCGTAGTCCTTAGAGCATGTGCGGGAATAAATGTGTCTGCATCAGGTGTACATACGCACAAGTGAAGGTAATAAAAAAAACAAAATCACACACCAAAGCACTTCTGATACTTAAGCCCAGCTCACAGGAGTACACCCTAGTGTAGTGAGCAGGCCGTGCATTGCCGTTCCTGCTGGGCGGACTTATCAATGGCATTCCGCCTAAATTACTCCCCCTCCCACCAAGATACACCTAAGCCAGTAGGTGGGAGGTAAATCGGCTGTCCACCTCCCAATATAAAAACCATGAACATACAAACACAGCAATGGCCCTCATTCCCCGGAGGCGAAGGAGCCCCTGGTTACGGCGGCAGGGGTTGCTAAAAATATCCATGTAAAGACAAGCCGCCCCACGTTGATGAACCTTTGCACATACAATATAAGGACCATGAGAACTGAATCCGACTTACTAGCTTTACTAGAGGAACTCTCCTCCATTAAATGGGATGTAGTGGGACTCTGCAAAGCTAGAAGACTAGGCGAAGAGCAGAAGTTAATAAATGGTGGACACGTGCTCTATTGGAGAGGAAAACCCCAGGGTAGCAAACAGGAATTAGGTGTAGGGTTCTTAATACACAAACACTTAGAAAAGAACATAGTAGAGAGTTCTAGTGTAAGCGAAAGAGTGGCTTCAGTAACAATAAAACTAAACAATAGGTACAACTTAAAAAAATATTCAAGTCTATGCACCAACCTGCAGCCACAGTGATGAAGAAATAGAGAGCTTCTATGAAGATATTCATTTAGCCACGAGATATAAAAACCCATTTCACA
>NW_020868393.1:670492-685492 GCF_003789085.1 Penaeus vannamei
ATGAGAGAAGTCTTGCAGTCAGAGAAGAACAACACCATCTTTACCGAGGACCTGAAGAATGCGGCACACTTAGCGGAGGCCAACACCAATGACATTGAACTGGTCCTTGAAATGGCTAAAAAGTACTGTGGTTTTGGTTATGTTTGAGAAGTAGAATTTTATGCTTTTTGGGATGGTATAGTTTTTTTCTTTTTTTTTTTTTTTTTTCTTTTTCTTTTTCTGTTTCTTTCTTTTTTTTTTTTTTCTTTTCTTTTCTTTTTTTTTTCTTTTTCTTTTCTTTTTTCTTTCTTTTTTGCTTTGCTTTCTTTCAATTTCTTTTCTTTTATTTTATTTTTTTCTCTCCTTTTTTTTTTTCCTTTTTTTTTTTTTTCTTTTTTCTTCCTCTTCTTGTGTCTTTGGCAGAGGAGAGGCATGGAGGAAGGACATAGGTAAATGTTTAAGTCACAAGTTTATTGAAAGGGCCTAATGAAACACTGTGAATGCCATTTTTTAGAAATTGTTGTTCCTTTAGTTTTAGTTTTCTTTCCTTTCTGCCTTTCTCTTCTCTTTCTCTTTCTCTTTCTCTTTCTCTTTCTCTTTCTTATTTCTCTTTCTCTTTCTCTTTTTCTCTTTTCTCTTTCTCTTTCTCTTTTCTCTCTTTCTCTCTTTACTCTTTCTTTCTCTTTCTCTCTCTTTCTCTTTCTCTTTCTCTTTCTCTTTCTCTTTCTCTCTCTCTCTCTCTCTCTCTCTCTCTCTCTCTTCTCTCTCTCTCTCTCTCTCTCTCTCTCTCTCTCTCTCTCTCTCTCTCTCTCTCTCTCTCTCTCTCTCTCTCTCTCTCTTTCTCCTCTTTCTCTCACTGTGTGTGTGTGTGTGTTGTTTGTTTGTTTGTTTGTTTGTTTGTTTGCTTGTTTGTGTGTGTGTGTGTGTGTGTGTGTGTGTGTGTGTGTTGTGTGTGTGCTGTGTGTGTGTGTGTGTGTGTGTGTGTGTGTGTGTGTGTGTGTGTGTGTTGTGTGTGTGTGTTAATACTGTTTGATTTCAGGAAGCATACATTTTTTTTACTCAAAAGTAAAAAGGACTATGATCAATACATGTCTCAGAAATAAATAATGAATTGCTCAGTACCATGAATACACTTAGTAACACCTGCCCTCCTTTCAGATTTAACAAACAAAACAGCGGTCTACGTTTTGGAACCTTTGTGTTTGGGCCAGTGGTGATGAGGATGCTGCATCACTTAGACTGCCCCGATGTAGCAATTCAGGTAAGTGTGACGAAATTTTATTATCTTTTTTCCTATTTTTGCGGTATAGGACCGTCAGATGAAGCTGCTTCCTGTGCACTTTGTTGCCTGACCAACAAACCTCAGCTGCCTATCTTCAAGAAACTAGAGCTTGGACTGGTAAATTGTAAGAGAGATTTCCAAGCTCCATCTTGCTTGATTATATGTGGTGGGGGTTTGCAAGTGTAAAATGCAGAAGTCGTAACGTCCCTGAACTTTGAGGAATAATGCGGGCTGATATTTCATGCTGATTATTCTTAAGTAATAGTATTTTTTATTTCTTCATTTTTTTTTGTGTTTGCTCATGCTCAGTCTATTTTGGAGGATTACCTTTTAATTTTTTCCTTTTTTTTCCACTCAATTGTCATAACTTATTGATATTTCTTTGACTTTGTTTCCTTGTGGCCACTGAAGCAAATTCAAGGAAATAACAGTAGAATGTTATATTTTCCCTTTTTTTTTCTTCCATTTTTTATACTTTGTTAGAATCTGTTTCTTTTTCTTGAATATGTAACCATATTAATAAAAGGGAGATAGAGAAAAAACACACAAAACACAAAGAATATTTACTCTTTGTTTCAGACTGTTATTAAAGATAAGAATTAGATCAGATTTAGGCAATTAACTTTTACTCCATATCAGCTGCCACTACACTGTACTGCACTAAATACTTAGTAATTAAGTTAGAAAACTTGGTAGAGATGAATATGTAAAAAGTTGTAACTGGAGTTATTGCCTGTTCATATCTGTGTTTGTGAGGTAGTATAATTGATAGTTAACACTTAAAGCTAATGTTTGTCATGTCTCACTACCCCATAAAACCTGAAATGACACTATATTGATAGTTTACTCCATATTGCTAATTGTTGCATTATATGGTTTAGATAGAGATTCATATCTAATCAAATTTTGTTTAAAAGCTTTTCAATGGCAACATTGCAGGAAAAGGGGCACTCAAAAAATGTGGAGATAGTTACATTAAGAAATCATCTAGTTTTCAATTTCTTCTGCATCTACTGTGAAAGGTCTTGGAATTTTGGGGTCATTATGTCTCAGTGCAGTGTCTTTCCAAACAAGAATTTGAGTTGTAGATGATACGGATAACCTGTCAAGAGTAACATATTTTCATGGTCCTGACTTTTGAGGGGTAGATGTTTCTTTGATTATATTTATCTAATTTTTGAACGACATCTATTCTTTTTCTTCTTCTTCTTTGTCTTTTTTTTTTTAATATTTCTTTTTTATTTCAGGCACTGAAATCAGAAGAACTGGATGGCTTCTTTGATCAGTTAGCATCTTACCAATTAGCATTGGATTTATTGTATGAGAAAGAGAGGTACGAAGATGTCATTGATGTTTTTAGAGATCTCCAGAATAAGCGACTGCAAGGAACCAAATTCCCCAAAAATTGCTTCATGATCGCCATTGCAGCTTGCTATAAGATGGTAGGATGTTGTGCTGGCAAAGAAAGGTTGGAGGTGTTTGTGTTGCAAAGTTATTTGCCTTTATTTTATGCGTTCGTTCTGTGTGTGTGCTTGTATAATGCCTTTGATGGATTTATAAAGTTTTCTAATGAATAGGAAGGAATATAAGGGTGTTGATTATCTATGAAGATTTGAGTATTAACTAAAAAGTCAATACCTCTGTGATTTGTTGATGACGTAGATGTTCATTTTTATTCATGGTGAACTTTTTAATAAAAATAAAAGGCACATGTAAAACTTTTCCCACACTCCTGCAGAACAGTGAGGAAAGTTTAAGAACAGTATTGGAATTTGTGAAGGAGGCCGAGGAGTCTGGCATTTCCATCAACCGCCGATGTCTCATCTTCGTAGCAGCACTGGCCCAAAGGCAAAATCATCCTCACATTACCCTTGAATACCTGGCCAAAGCACGGAACGTCTCCCACATTGCTCTTCGTAATCTGCGAGTAAGTGTCAGCATTGATGGAACCATGCTGAGATAAAAAAGATTCCCAGAACATCAAAGACTTTTGAATGATTAACATAATCAAGAAATTAGGGTGGCAAAGATGTGCTCAAATTTTATTTTTCTTCATAATTCAGTTCTTAGTTAATGTCATAGTCTAGTATTTGGCAACTCCAAGATTTTGGTGCTTCTGCCATGATATTTTCTTGAAATGAGGTATCATGCAGATATAATTATATATATATATGAAAAACTTACCTTGCCGTACCACTTTTTCCTTTTGAAAAGGATTTTTCTTCCCCCTCCCCCCCTTAAAATACATGGATTTTTTCTGGTATACACCACATTTATTCCCCCCCCCAAAAAAAAAAAAAAAATCTTTTCCCCGAGATGCACCAGTTCATTTTTCTTATTGTCAGATTCTGGCCCTGGTGGAGACATCTCGCTTAGAAGAAGCCCTTCCCATCTTGCGGGCTGTTGTGCAGATTGATATCCCAGACAATAGCCGGCCTGGAAAGAAATCCTACGTACTCAGGGAAACGGTACAGAATTTTTTTTTTGTATTATATAGATTTATATACATTAAGCAATGAAGGCTTTGGACTTAATAAAATATTGGGATAATAGGAATGTGGGCTACTTTTCTATGAAAAGGTAAGTCCAAAGTTGATATTTAGCCTCTAAAGTCCATTTCTGCTTTTGATGTTTGATTTGAAAAAAGGCATGAATCTCAGTTAAAATAGATTCTAAGGCATCAGGGGAATTCTTAAAGTCTCAAGGGAGTATCAGTGCTTTCAAGTGATTGAGGAGCAATCCAAAAGATATGATGCTGTAGAAATAATAAATGGGAATTGGATAGTTTAAGGCTTCAGAATATTTTCTCTTTCAGCATGTACAAAGTTGCTGACACTGACACAGATAAGAAAAGAGGGATGTTTCAGTCAGAAACTCTGGGATATGATATATATGATAGTTAATAATGTGAGGACATGTTCTTTAAGAGCCATCATGTTTTCCACTCCCATCATCAATTGTACAGATCCCTTATCAAAAGTATTAGTACCTGAATTTAGTGTGATCATCACTGATATTCAGCAAATTTTATCATGGCTCTACCAGTATATTTCCCAGGAGCATAAACAGTTTTAAAAAAGATGTGATAATTGCTTTTGTTTTATTTAGGATGTCTTATGATGTGAGGTGCTCACTTTGTCAGTTCTTTGCAAAAAGGCTAAACAGTGCCAATATTGTTCAGTCAAAAAAAACATTTTCTTCATGATAAAACTGTTTACAGTGCAAACTGCAGAGAAATAGCATTGATTTTGTATATTTAACCCAAAATGATAATAGGATAACAACCTCCCATACCATTGCTCACTGTTGTCATGGGGGGCTTAGGAGATGGAGACTGATACCCAGGTAGGGGATTACCCTTACCTTGGGTCTCAGCCCTGCCCTCTACTAATTTTTTCTTCTCCCCCTTTCCTTTTCCTTTTCTCCTTCATATCCTTTTACTGTTCACTTCCCAAGGTGTGAGATTCCTTCTAAAAGGATGAAAAACTGGCTTTGTGTCAGTCATGAACAGCCTCCGGTAGCCATGGGCACAGTGTGCCCTTGTTTAATCACCTTGCCCTTACTCCTTATGGGGTCCCTGAGGGGTGGACCATTTCTTTTCCCCACTTATTTCAGGCTCACCATGGTCAATAATGAAGATTTCTTTTATCCTTATTAGGGGCATTAAGGCTTGACCTTTCATCAACTAGCCTACCTAAATTTAATTTTTTTGATTTCACTGGTTTTCCGACCCCCACCTCTATTTTGACCATGGCTCCAACCACAGATACTAATACTCCCACCTTGATGTTTTCTGACAACCTTGTCAATTTTGAACCACTCACCCTGGTTGTTATTCAGCCTTCAGAATATACCCCTTCCTCATTATCTACCCTCCCCCCCTCATTACTACTCATCCTTATTGTCCTCCACACCACAGTACTACCTCACTCCACTCCACCCCATCCGTCTCCCACCCTTGTCCTTCTACTGCTTGCACCTCAGAAAACCTTTTGTGTATTCTCTGTGGCTCAGCCAAGTGGGATCAATTCTTTGTGATTCCCTCTATAGATCCTTACTCTGACAATACCCTTCTTTTCCAAAATTGTCTCCAAAAACAAGTAGGCAAAGTTTCATTTTTCAGTTGCTCAGATTGCTCATGCCTTGTCACAGTTACATCTGAAACCCAAGCTCTTGCACTATACACCTTGACTGACATCACTGTTAAGTCTATTCCTGCCATATCTCACTCCTCTTTTAGTTCTTGTATTGGAACTGTTTCCATCTCCCCTACTGATTGCCTTATCTATGACAAGAACTGGTCAAACTGTGAAAATGACCTACTTACCTGCCTTGTTGACTATGATGCAATGACAGTACAGTGCTATACTATTCCTCCCAGAGGCCAATGAAAATCTTACACCATTATTGCGAAATTTAGCTTCTGTAGGCATGACCTTCCTCATGAAATTTATATTGATGGAGTATCCTGCCCAGTCTGACCATATCAACCCCTTCCTTGTTATTGTCACTCTTGCTGTCTTCTATGTGCCCAGCCTGGTTATGACAATTCAAATTACCCTGCTCAGTCATATACGTATACCAATTGTGGTGGCTCCCATAATGTATTTTGGAACTGCCCTGTCTATATGCTTGAATCTGAGGTAGCAGTTCTCATATTCAAACTAGACATCATTCTACTTGAGGCCAGACAGGTAACATGCTGACAGAGTTTTCTCTCTCTACTTACTCCAAAATTGTCCTTTGCTCTGCTCCTCTTTTATCTTCTCAAGATGTCTCAGCATCTCCCCCAGTATCTCTTCCCTCTACCCTGAACCATCCTACCTCTACTCCCCCTCTCCCCCAGTCAAATTCTTTTTCCAGTCTAAATCCAGATGCTCCAATCTCTACCACATCTCCTTCTCACTTTAACTGTCCCACCAAACAACCTAAATGTTCCACTCCATCTTTGCCTACCACATCCTCTCCTACATCCTCCTCTTCCTCTGCTCCTTGAACATCTATCCCTCTTCTCACCTCATAAGAGATCCTTTGTTTCTCAGACCTCCCACCCAACTCCCTCTAGAAACTGTGGAAGACACCTAAAAATTCATATGCATGACCGAAGAAAAAGCTCCGCTACCTTATCCACCCTTTAATCCTTCTCTTCCAAATGCCTCTACATTCAAAGTATTTATCGATATCCATCCTCCTCCTCCTCAAGTTCCCCCCTACCTCTCTTCCTCCTAGCCTCTCCCAACGCATCTCAGTCTTTCCTTCTCCATCTGCACCATCTTTTAATTTATTTTTACACAAATTCGTTTCCCACTATTGTTACTGCTCACACCTTGGATGCTCACATGAATCCCTTGTCACAATAGTGTCCTTCTCAACACCCCTCCCCTCCTGACATTCTTCCTGATACTTCACCACTTTTCCCAATCTTATATCATTCCCCTTATTCTTTTCCTTCTACTTCTCCAACAACCATCTCTACCTGTATTACCTGTTGATTGTTTCATAATGGCACTTTTGCCAGTTTTCCTTATACAATGTTCCTATTCCTTCCCCTGCCACAAATGCACTCCAGATCATCCAGTTGCCCTATGCCCTTAACCCTTTCCTCATTTACTAATCTATGCTTTACTTCCTTTGCTCCTCCTTGTTACCCTTCTCACTAACATACTATCCTGTAACGCTCAATAACCTGTAACATCTAACACACATGTCCTAATCATTAAATCATTTTTATCTTTTTCGCCATAGTATTCTACCTTAGTGCTATGTGACCTTTGATGTCTAGCACATTTTATTTGTTTCAACCATTAACCATTAGTCCTGCTTATCTAACCTGTTTACCCTATCCTTTGATTTTTGGAAATATTGTTTTTTTCATATTGCTCTTAGTATTGTTAATAAGAGTAGTTATAATAATAACAGTATTTTTAGTATTAACATCCAGAGAACTCAAGGAAAGGGGAAATCTGGTAAGATCATTCAGGCTACAAATTGGCTTCTTAGCAGCTGAGCATTTGTGTGGAGCCATCAGTGCGTAAACACAAATCACACAACAAAACTACAGGAGCATTACATGTTCCTGGAGGCATTGGATTAAGAGACTAATGGTCATTAACAAAGCAAATTGTATTGAGCTTACTTTCTGTTTTGAAATTCTTCTCTTGGAATAAGCTCAAATGCACCAAATTCAAGTCTAATTATGTAAGCCATTAACTAGATAACGGTAATGGCACTTAGTTTTGGTGCACAGTGAGTCATATTTAATAATCATATAAACTTGTATATGTGCTCTAGACAATTTTTCATGCATTATTCATGATACCTGGAAGTACTGTGTAAACTGATTGTTTGTTTGCCATATATGTCCTTATTGAGTTTAGGTTATTGTCTTAACACTTAGATGGCTCCACAAGTATTTGGTCACCAATGATTTAATTACTAGTACTACCTATTTCACCTTTTCACTCTTTCCATAATTTTCAGAAAATTTTCTTTTATCTTATATTGCTATTAGAAATTTTGATATCATTATAATGATTATAATGTCTATGATAATGATAACAGCATTCCTATTAATAGCATTATCAAAAACAGTATTTTTTCCAAAAACTCAATGGAAGGTGATATCAGGTGAGGTTACAAAGTCTACTTATTGCCCCGACGAAGCAATAGCGAAAAGGCCATTGCTATATTCATGTGTTTTCTTGTTTTTCCCTTCATTGTTCCAGTTGCAGCTTGGTGACTGAGCACTCCTGGAGCCATCTATGTGTAGATACAGTTCACAAAATACTATAGTGAACACCATCTTCCGAGGGGTATTGAGTTAGCAGATTGGTTAAATCATGAATTGCCCCTTAGTAAGACTGATCACTGATGTCCTAGGTGGCATTAGGTATCAGTTTAACCCAGTGTCGACGGGAAAATGGTGTGTTCCCTTTGGCAATGCTTGGTTAAATGTTTCTGTGCATAGATGGCTCTGCCAATGCTTAGCCACAAAGGTCAATTAGTAGATCTTGCAACCTCACTTTTCCTTGAAAAAATGGGAAAATGCTTTTTTTTCTACTAATGCTATCAATATTGACACTGCTATTTTTGTTTAAACATTATATTTACTATATTGTTACTGACATTACTAACAGCAGTATTAAATATTAGAAAATATAAAAAATAAAGGGAAAAGGTAAATAGGTGAGACATATTTCGCGTAATTGACTCATTGGTGACTTAGTACCTGTGGAGCCATCTATATGTAAAAACAATTACAAAATTCAACATACACAATGGGCAATGGCATGTACGTACATGCCATGCCTGGTGGCTTGGGGTTAAGTTCATGTGCCTCTGCAGTAAAAGCACACCTACCCTTTTAACAACTTGATTTGAATTTCCACAAAGTACCAAAATCATATATATTTTTTTTCTATATTGGATATTGTTTGGTATTTGTCATGCATGTTTTATGTCCATCATCATTTGTTCTGGAGGTATTGCATAGAATAGAATTATAAAGTTTTCTGTAATATTCACTTATGTTTTGGCCACAACAGCTGCAATAAAAATTAATCTACAGTAATTTCAGCTACTATATACACTACAAATTTAAGTTCTTTGAAATTAAACTATTTTTCAAAAGTAAACAAATTGTGTGTAAGTATATACAACTATAATAACTTCTTTTATTACAGGTTGAAGCTGTAGAAGCAGCAGTGCAGAAAACCAATGATAAAGAACTTATAGCAGAATTTAAACACCTACACAGAAGTTTAGAGGAAAACCGTCATATAACAGAAAATGTAAGACAAAGTGATAAACAATCAGACATTTTTGTTAATATTGATGTATGTGTATTTTCAGGAAGAGCATTATGAATAATATAACTTGCTTATATGAAAAAGTAAGGAATGGTTTCAACAATGCCACAGTATAACATCTTTTCAACAGTGAATAGATATTCATTAGAAAAAGTTGAGCATACTAAATTTAAAAGAAAGCCAATTCTTACAAGTAACTAAATGCAAGTACAAACTGGGCCTTACTAATACATCCCTATTTTATCCAACAGAGCCTAGACAAATATGTCACTGAACCCATTGATATCTATAAATCAAATGAGAACAAACAGGACAAGGCGATGCTTGCAGCTTCCTTCAACAGAAATAGCAAGAACAAGAGACGCCCACAGAAGTATGCTCAGAATAGAAAAGGGCTTTTGGAGAGAGAATGAAAATTCCTGAATACATTACGAGTGACAAATATTTGGACAGTTTGTAAAAAGGAGTGCTTCTTGTGAAAATTTATTGTATACTTTAGACAATATACAACACTGACAGTCCACATGTCTCTGGTTAAACATCTGTATGATTAAATGGTGAGGAAAGTTTGAACGAGAAATAATAGTGAAAACAATTTACTAATTTGATGTATTGTCAGTGAAACAAGATATTAAATTGGTTCACTGTGGCAGGATTTGTTCATTCTTATAACCTTTTCGGATCTTATCATTTTTCACTGTGGAAAATAATGTAAATAATGTAGTATATTGTAATATTCTTATTGTTAAGTGTTAATACGATTCTAAAATTTCAATAAAGAATGAAAGGTCCCCTCTGTTTGACTTAAGTAATGAAGATACTAATATATTTGCTTTTACACCAAAAAGACTATTTGAAAAATTTACAAGAACATAGTAACTAATCATATATTTATTTTCCTCTAACAATCATGTAAGCCTCTTCCTTTAACCAATTTTTATCACTAATACTTTTGGAAAGCTACTTTCTGAATATGTATTTAGAATCATCAACTACATCCCCGGCTAGATGTAGAGTAATGTACAAATCCCTCTCCATGTGGCTTAAGAGTAGGCTGCCTGTGCGAGTTTTCACTTGTGACCATGGGAAAACAAGTAGTGCCCATGTAGGAGCTTGAGCTAGTTTTGACAGACAGTGACCAGTAGTGTAACATCACTGCCAAAGATTACATGAAATATGAACACAAGGTATTATTCTCAGTTGACTTTTGACCAAAGTATCAAAACATGTCAATCCTGTTCATCAGATCACTTTAGACCATATTCAAGATCCTTCCTGCATGTGACTAGATTATGGAAAATATTTTGGGGCTCACAAAACAGCGAACAGTACCTTCTCCATTTAAGATGCTCACGTAGCCTGAAGCTCTGTCCAGACAAAGGGGCCTGACCAACAGGCTCATGGACAAGCAAACTTAAATTGTCCAAGCAGCTGGTGAGAAATTGCCAGATGTGCCCAAAAGCTCAAGCTTCCACCTGTCAGACTAAGTTAAGTGTATCCATTGCAGGGTTTTTCTCTCTACATCATTGTAACACTTCACATTAGTAACTCTTGGAAAAAATCTTAACCAATATAGGAATTACTTCAAAATTTTCTGTCGTAGCAACATCTACAGTCCTTAGTGGCATATTAAAATACAGCAATGGCATGGGGCTTTGGGGTATAGCCCCCAGATAAGGAAGTTTTTGGTTCATAGTGCAATGTGTGTGTATTCCTAGAATAGTTAATGGTCAAAATAAATGTCAGACAAGGTCATACAACATTGTGATAAAGTATAGTGGTGAAAGGATTAAAAATGAGGTAAGGGTTAAGACCCCATCCACACTGGCAAAGGCTGCCAGGCATTTACAATGTGTCCTTGCATTAGGTAGGCAGTCAGAACTAGGGCTGACCGCTTTTCTGCCAATTTCTAAACAGATATAGAAAGATAAATAAAATTGAATCATAAGCTCATAAATGGATGAACATTGGATAAATATTGTAAGTGCATTGGGTCAGATTCCGATTATAGGATTCGGTGATACTTGTGTTCATTGCACTGCATAAAACGAAACAATGAATACATTAATAAACTAATGTAACAAAACGCACCCGCACCTCTTAATAGAAAGTGTATTAATTTCTCCAAAACTTGTACGACTTCATAGCAAGCGTTGCAGGGCTGAAGGGTTTAAGTCGCTATGGGACTTGCTTTGCCTTTGATGATGCACAGCTGAAGTGACATAGGATGAAATATCTGCCGTGATATTTTCGGTTTGCCACATCAGTTCATACGAGGATGGTTTCAGCAATTTGTTGAAAATTTATTTGAACATGGAAAAATTCTAATATTGCTTTAAATATTTTCCTTTGCATCATGCCATCTGTAGTCCTAAAAATAAGAATACAGCCCAGAGAAAAAAAATTACATAGTGACGTCACCATCCATCGGTTGTCTCCAGCCTTAGAGCCAGGCAGTGACAAACAGGATCGAGTGCTGTACAACATGGATCACAGGACAAGAAAATTGTACCGTGTATTGTAGCAATATCTGACGATTGATGGTGGGGCACGAAAACCAACAGCTCATGGGTACTACCGCACGGCGTCAGTTCATGCGTATGGCAGCAACTTTAAGAACCACCACCCAACAGGCAAACCGTTGATACTTCACAAAACAATTGGGGCACCCTTGAAAATCTTTGCTCACCATTTCTCCGTTTTTGACATCACACTGAGCAAAGTCTGCACCGTAGGTTCATATATGGTTATGAACAGGGTAAGAGGGAAGAACAAATGGAGTACTTAGGCCATTTAGGACAGTCAGGCTTTCATCCTTTCAACATGGCTCTCACTTTCAGATGTGGGCAGAAGGGGATGAAGAGAAGGAAAAGGAATGGAGGAGAAGAAAACACCATGCAAAACTAGTTGATGCAAGGGCTTAGGTCCAAGGTAGGGGTGATACCTACCTTTGACCTCGTTTCTCCAAAATTCAATCTAGTTTCTGCCAATATTAGGAGAAAAATAAAGCTATATCTAATGTAGAAATTTATTACACTTACAAAATTTTGCAAGCCAGTACAGACAACACATCTACTTGTCAACAAGTATTCCTTTTGAAATTAACAATACAAATATCAATATTAACCGTTTTGCCCACGATTCAGTTAAAAGGAAACATGTAAAGCAGCTCTTGTGCTAAGACAGATTACTTTTTATTTTATAAAGGAAATGCTTCTATTATTGGACACCCTCCTTTGTTACACTGAATGGGGTTTCAACTGGTATGGCTCCAGAATCTACAATCTTGACCTCTTGAATAGGCTTATCACCTCTAGTTTCAACTGCTTCAATAGCCTTAACCACATCCTGTTTTGGGAAAGAAAAAAATAGTTAATAATAATTCAAGGTACCTCGTAACTGCTGCTGCTTTTCTTAATTGTGTATGATTAGATGGGACTAGCAGGCACAAGAGCAGACACCTGTAAAATTGAAGTTATGCGAGAAGCCAAAAACTACCCTTTTCCCTGAAGAGAAGGCTACACATGCCTGCTCTTGTAACCACTAACCATGCTAGTTAATACTGACAAGCCTTACAGGTTTAATAATGTCCTACTATTAAAGAGTTACAAACAGCTTTTTAAATGCTGCAAGATTTTCTGATGCCTATATAAAAAAAAATAAATTTGAAGAACTAAGACACATTAAAACTTAAAACCTAAGCCACACTTTTGCTAGACTTGAAATCAGTTTTGAATAGGCAGTTTATGATAACATACTATCATGATGAGTCTGAGATGTAGATGTAGCGTATAATATGCGCTTTAATTTGTAACAATTTTAATCATGTCCAAGTCAATCATATGGTAGACATACAGGTATTGGTATTCATATTGCTTAGAACAGGACTAGATCTAGCAATGCTGTTGCCTCTGCACTTTGCACATTTAAGCTCACCTTTACCAAAAATAGTGCTTGGACTAGTTCCATGTTTGACAGTACACTGTCAGGAAGGTCTACAAGCTTTATCTTGCAGATGGTAGTCTTACCTGCCTTTGCAAGAGAAGTGCAAAGGCCACAGCACTGCTGGACTTATGCAAGAGCATTGATTACATGAAGATCATAGAAAATGCACTTACCATGCCAGCTAGCACTTTGCCAAATACAACGTGCCTTCCATCCAGCCATGGTGTCTTGACAGTAGTAATGAAGAACTGAGATCCATTGGTGTCCTTTCCAGCATTTGCCATGGAAAGCCATCCAGCTCCATAGTGCTTCAGCTTGAAGTTCTCGTCAGCAAACCTCTCTCCATAAATGCTGGCACCTAGTAAAAGGAAGTAACCACAGCATTATAGTTCTACTAATACTATATATATACAAGTAACATCTTCTGGAAAATCACATGAAATGTTAAGGCAGCCACCAAATACTACACACCTCCAGTTCCATCTCCTTTGGTAAAGTCGCCACCCTGGATCATGAATTCTGGGATCACACGATGGAAGATTGAGCCCTTGTAACCAGAACCTTCAGGCTTGGTTGCCAATTCCTTGAAGTTCCTTGCTGTAATGGGGACGGTCTTCCCAAACAGGCCGATTTCAATACGTCCTTTCTTCACCCCACCGATGGTGATGTCAAAGTAGACCTTTGGCGCAAGATAAAGAGTTGATTAGTCATATTTTACATGCATTTAATCTTTTTATTTATTATTATTTATTATATATATATAATATATATATATATATATATTATAATATATATATATATATATATATATATATATATATTTTTTTTTTTTTTTTTTTTTTTTAAGGTGGGGAATGAGCCCTCACAAGCCAAAAATCTGTTCCAGAAGGCCCCCTTTCAAAAGCTATGCAAAACCCATTAAGTGAAGCCTTTTCCTTTAGGTATAAATATAGTCAATCTGTAACCATCCTTATTGCACCCAAGATTACCAAATCAGTAATTCTTTACAGTATGGACAAACTCACTGAAGACCAAGTCCCAAACTCCACCCCCAAAAAAGTATTCTACATTGCTATGACTGGGCATGGCTGAGGGGAAAACATTATCTTCACTTCAGGATGCACGGCAAGATGGAGCCGAAACTCAGGAGCATCAAGTGGACTTAGGCCGAGAGCTGTGATTTCTGCAATCTTTTTCCTTTATTTGTGGCATTCCCATTCATGTCTGCAGATTATTTCTTGTCCCAACTACTCTTAACTGTCTTCTACAAGATCATATTCAGTTTGCTCTAACTTAGATTTGGTGGTTAATCTTTAGGGTATGGCTGTACTATCAAAATGAAATTCAAGCAAAGAAACAAAGAAATAATAAATAAATAAAATAAATGCAAAGGAGTATTGAAGTTCCAAGGAACTCACTCTTGCCTAAAGACCTTGGTTACCTTGCAGGTGAAAGTGGGTAAGGTGTCAGGACCGAAACTCACTTCCTCATTACACAATATCTTAATACACATTTATTCACTTCTAATTTGTTTTTATATAGTTCATTTTGTCAAAAGCTCAACTGCTTCATTTCTTATCTTAAAATTTCATGTACCTAAGCATAATTAATAATTTCTTTTTTGGCAACCACTTCAGCTTTCCAGATTTTTCAAGATCCTTAAAAAAGGCCACTTATTCTAGCTTCATACTGTAGAACCAAGCAAAAAATTGTAGCTGGTTAATCCTATTTTTTAAAACATGTAAAAAGTCATCTATATTATGCTGAAAACTAGCATCAAATACCAATGAGAATACACAAGACGCATTGAAGCAAACGTCTTTAAAATGGCCATATATTTCTGTATAACTCCGACCTCTTGACTGAAAATAGGATGCATTGTGTGATAATGTGTTACATCCAAAGTTCTTACAATATGTAAGCTTTTACACTTCATCTCAGCTCTAAAGGTGGACGAAGCCTCGAGAGATCAAAAGGTTATCCAGT
>NW_020868393.1:692992-695492 GCF_003789085.1 Penaeus vannamei
GTATGTATGTATGTATGTATGTATGTATGTATCTATATATACATGTATGTATATAAATGCACACACACACACACACACACACAAACATCACTATTAAAAAATCTCATTTTCAATTTAATCATCTTCATGATTATCATCACCAACGACAATCGAGGAAATACAAGATTCTCCCGGCTTTCAGATTGGCGTCGGTTGCCCCCCCCCCCCAAAAAAAAAAGAGAAAAAAAAGAAATAGAGAAAAAAAACGAGGTTAAAGAAAAATTGGCGCCTTCAGTTGCCACGCGAAGAAAAAAGCAAAAATGCGCAGTCATGGAATTTTGTCTCTCTCCCTGGACTGACTCATCTTGCAACCAAAAGGAAATTGCTGTAAATGTATATTGCAATAATATATATATATATATATATATATATATATATATATATATATATATTGTGTGTGTGTGTGTATTTGTGTGTGTGTGTGTGTGTGTGTGTGTGTGTGTGTGTGTGTGTGTTGTGTGTGTGTGTGTGTGTGTGTGTGTGTGTGTGTTGTGTGTGTGTGTGTACATAAACTAGTCAATGGTTAATAGTCAATTTCAAAATCAAGAATCAGCAAAGTTTAAGATTCAATCATTATCTATTTGATATGTGTTAATGATGCCACTTTCTTTTCAATGGTACATTTTTATCTTAATATGAAGATGGTGATGATGCTGATAACAGTAATGCAGATGGTAATGTAGATGATATCAATGATTCTCTGATGACAGGTATGATAATGATAATGTAATATATTGGTGGTAATGATAATAATAACAACAATAATTATGTTAATAATGATAATGAAAACAAGTACCAACAGTGAAGACAATCATGATAATAATAATAATAGGAAGAGTAGTGATGATACTGATAATGATAATAATAACAGCAATAATGATAATAAAAAAGTAATGATGATGATAATGACGATGATACTAATAATGATCCTACTAATAATAGTGGTAATGATGGCGATGAATATGATGATAGAATTGACACATACTAATGATAATAATATTGATAATGACGACAATGATAATAACAGTAATTATAATAATAGTAGTGATAATGATAAATAACAATGATGAGAATTATAATATAGATAAGTGTTGATAATGATTATGATAATTTTGACAATAATGATAATGATAATGAAAATAATGATAACGACAATAATAATAATTAGTAATGATGATAATATTAGAAACAACAATAATAGGTTACTGATGGTGATGATTGTGACAACGATACTAATAATAACATAAACTATAATAATAAAACAAATAATGATGATAATGATAGTAACCAGTGGTAATGGCAATAATAGCAATAATCTATAGGTAAGGGAGAAGCTTATAGATATAGATACATGGTTATAGATAGATAAATAAATAGACAATCGACTGACAATCCGGTAGCTAGACAAATAGACAGATAGATGTCATCAGTCAGAATGGTATATATTGATAGACAAGAAAAAAAAAACAAATATAGAGACAACTTTATAATCAAAAAAAAAACAAATATAGAGACAACTTTATAATGATTAAAAAAAATGTACATGCATTGCAAATAGTGAAAGAGAAAAAGATTTTTCAAAAAAATAATAAAACAGGCATTGCAAATAGTGAAAGAGGAGAAGACAGATATTCAAATAAAAGATAAAACGGACACCCAGAAAACATGCATCAGAGAGACACGTAAAGATGATAAACAGAAGTCCCTTTCTCTCGTAACAAGAAATTCGACAACTAATTTTGAAAATAAAGAAGCTTAAATTAAAAGTCAGTTTAATTATGCATGTCACCGTGATGAGATGTTGTAAGGTAAGTGTGAAAGGTGCTCAGGGGATTACATATTTTTTGAACACAATTATATTTATACTTTTGGCTAAACATTACTTGTATTATTAAAATGAAAACAGAGAAATATAATGTAATATTGCGTTGAGTAAATTTAAAGTATTGTCTTCATCTGTTTGTGTACGTCTTTCTGTTTGTAGGTATATATGTATGTATATATGTACTGATTTATATCTGTATGTATGTTTATATCTATGTATGTATGTGTTTATGTATGTATGTATGCGTTTATGTATGCTTATGTATGTTTATGTATTGTATGTACGCGTTTATGTATGTATGTAAGAGTAATGATGATGTTTATGTATAAATGTGTTTGTGTATGTATGTACACATGTATGTATGTATGTTTCGACGTATGTGTCTTTGTTTAACTGAGATAATACGATCGTCCCATTTCCATTCCTTTGTATTATTATCTCTTCTAAAATAACGTCAACTCAAAGCCTACAATTCTCGCTTTTGAACGTTATCAAGGAAGATAAGAGTGTAAACGTTATCTCTTTCGTGCAGACATCAGACACACCACTTGGTATACCCGCAGCTGATGGAATTATCAACACCTGGGTAACTCGTAATTATTTCCGATCATCTGAATAAATCTCATTCAATGAAAT
>NW_020868393.1:702992-707992 GCF_003789085.1 Penaeus vannamei
CCATAATGTCGTGTGTACAAACGCTCTCTCAAAATAACATCTTGTCGATATCCCCCTGAGGAAATCGAAACTCATTTCTCACTAGCTAGTATTGTTTACTACTTCCCTTAATTCTGTCAAGCATAAAATAGCGGATGGCTAATTGAGGTGTTTTAAGCTTATATAGTGAGTTAAAGCCTTCTTCTTTGTGGGAAACATATCTCTGAGTACCAAACACGGGAACACAGCGGACTGGCCCTTGAACTGCATTTCGTGGGGAGCATACATATTGCAATTTGTTCATCTCTTACTTGTGAGTTGGTCACTAATTTTTAGTTTTTAGGAACGAAACGAACTAAAAAATTTTTTTTGCATGATTTGGAAGTGTGAAACATTATTTTTTCCGCAATAATTAGGAGTACATTTCAAAACATAAAAAGGCTTAATGGGTAAGCTAATAGAGCACAAAATGTGTTGGAAATACGTTATAGATCAATAAACAGCATTGAGAAAAAATCGTATCCCCTTTAAAATCGGTGCTGTGCAATTGTTATCGGAAATAATAATACTGATAAAAATAATTGACTCTATTTAGGTTACTTGTAGCGAGATTAATTTTCATAATTGATTAGTCAGTCATCAAAAAGAAAGAAATACCGTTTTCTATCATCCTTACTCCAAAGACCGTTACCATAGAAAACGTGATCGCCAGCAATTCTAACGGGAAGGTGCCTCTGATTCTTTTTGGAAGTATTATATCATATATTTTCATATATATCCTTACCATAACAGGAGACATGTAAAAAAAAAAAAAAAAAAAAAATATTGCCTAATATGATGTCAATACAATGTACAGTCCTTTTCGGAATGTAAATGATCTACATATAGACATACGATAATCTACATAACCATGGGGAAATATTACTCATTTTCATTTGATATTAAATGATCAATTCATCATATACTGACATTTTTCTTATGTGGGATATGTCTCTTTACCAATTATTTTATTGAAAAGTTTATATCCTTGTCACATTAAAAATATCACCTCGATTGCATATTTGATTACCAAAAAATTAATAGAGACAAATCGTTTAGATATTTATAGGAAATGGATTATCTAAATTAAATCAACATTACTTAAACGCATCAAGAAATTTATCTATTTAGAAGCCTATCTATAAAAGGGAATAGTTTGTTTAGTAATCTTATGGTAGGATATATAGGTTATGAGTTGATTCTTTAAGATATAATTGTAACACAAATACAGTCCAAGGTTATGATTTGAATTTAAAAAACGTTGATTTCCGCGCCAAAGATACTCGTCGATTTGTAAACAGAGGCATAAAAAGATTTGGTTTAATCTAAACGCATTGAAATATTTGAGTTGATAACTCATCATTAGTGCAGTTCTTAGATCAAAGTATTTGAATAAATATATGAGAGCTTTAGGAACGATTATATTTTTAATTTAAATTTTGTGTCATCTCTGATTGTTTTATAATTCAATCTGAGGTATATAAACGCATCATAAAATTCTTATAATGCTGTATAAATTTGATTTTACACATTCTTGTAAAAGGATTTACATTGATGAGTTAAGGTTTATACTTATAAAGAGGATTTACATAAATCATTGAGTTCATGATCAATATTCAAACATTTAGTTTACATATGTGTGCATGTGTGTACATATTTGTGAGTGTGTGTATGTGTCCGTGCATGTACATATTTGTATGTGTGTGTGTTTGTGCACACCCACGCACATAACATAGAATAACACACGGGACCACAGACAAATACATAAGTGAACACCTCGTTGTAATTATGTACATGCTTCACAGCAGCATTTCTAGAACTAACAACACAATGCATACATCATATTTTTTATTGTTCTTTCTTATGTATATATATATATATATTATATATATATATATATATATATATATATAATATATTACCACTCTATTGTCCTTATTTTCCTAGAATCGTCTATGGCAGTAAAGAAAGGGAAAGAAAAAAGATAAAAAAGTAAATAGACAGACGATAGATAGAAAGAGTAATTTGCAAATTGATCAGAACATATGAAACATAGTTTACCTTCTATCAGCTGTTTATGTTCATAGAAAACAAGGTTTGAATGGATAACCATTTATTTTTTTCGCCAAACACATTACTCTAAATGATGACGATTGTAATGACAATGGTAATGATGATGATAATAATAATAATAATAAAATGATGACAATAGTAATATTCAAGATTGTTATACTTCTCTCTATTTCTATTTTTTATAAATAATTATCAATATCATTTCTTCGTGTCCGATTGTGAGAAAGGGCTTTGCGGTTCAGAAATGACTGGATATTCCGCAAATCAAGGAAAGCATAAGAATCAATATGAGAGAGAGAGAGAGAGAGAGAGAGAGAGAGAGGAGAGAGAGAGAGAGAGAGAGAGAGAGAGAGAGAGAGAGAAGAGAAGAGAGAGAGAGGGGGGGGAGGGAGAAAGAGAAGGAGAGGGTATGTGTCTGTGAGCAAGAGGAATCTGGTAATTATATTCACAGACGGGACTAGCGGAAGCTGCGAGAGGGTTAGACTCGTTTTTGTCACCCCATGATATACGAAAGCCTTTTCTTTGTAATTATGCAAATTCCCAATTATTTACTATTTTCATAGATTATATAACCTGTCGTAGGATATACCCTTCCACAGAATTTTCACAGAGTTATACCCCATGGGAAAGGGTTTACTATATTACTCATTTTACTTCTAGTGTACCCTATGGTATGTAAAAGTAAAACGATATTAAATTGATAATTTGAATAGGCATTTGTATGGTGCTGTCTATCTCTCACGGCTTCCTATAGGATGCCGAGACACTCTAATGCTAATATAGATCAAAGGTACCACCAGTGCACAGTCATGCTGTTCCAGGGTACATATGCTTTTCATCGGTCCAGAGACCATAATGTCGTGTGTACAAACGCTCTCTCAAAATAACATCTTGTCGATATCCCCTGAGGATTTCGAAACTCGCATCTCACTAAATATTATTGTTTACTACTTCCCTTAATTCTGTCAAGCATAAAATAGCGGATGGCTAATTGAGGTGTTTTAAACTTATATAGTGAGTTAAAGCTTCTTTTTTTTTCTTTATTTTAATTTATCACCTTTGAGGATGGAACGGATTCCGCAGAAGCCATCCTTTTACTGGTCACATTATATACAGTGATTTCTTTAGAGACAACAGGGTTCCAGGAGAGCCAGGAAACGTCCCAGGAAGCCGACGAAACGCCCCGTCACGCCGAAGAAGAATCGGCGTCCACGAAGCCCTAGAAGGCAACGCAAGCCGAGGAAGACGTCTTTCGGGAGTGACCCGTCCCCCGGCGACCGCAGACATCATCAAAGGATCTGGGAGAGGAGAGACGATCGTAAACGGCTCTCGTTGAAAGTGACAGCTCGCGCGGAGCTGAATGGAGTTCTGGGAGAGATGCTGTCTGTGCGGCCGCCGGGAGAAGAGTGCCAGTTAGTCAGAATGAACTAACATATGGTTAGGGCGCCTTCTTTCTACTGTTGGGATAACTATATCTCTGAGTACAAACACGGGAACACGGCGGATTGGCCCTTGAACTGCATTTCGTGGGGAGCACACATATTGCAATTTGTTCATCTCTTACTTGGGAGTTGGTCACTATTTTTTAGTTTTTAAAAACGAAACGAAGTAAAAAAAATTCTTTTGCATGATTTGGAAGTGTGAAACATTATTTTTTTTCGCAATAATTAGGAGTACATTTCAAAACATAAAAATGTTCAATGGGTAAGCTAATACAGCACAAAATGTGTTGGAAATACGTTATAGATCATCAATATCGGTGCTGTGCAATTGTTATCGAAAATAATAATACTCATAAAAATAATTGACTCTATTTAGGTTATTTGTATACGAGCGAGATTAATTTTCATAATTGATTAGTCATCATTAAAAAAGAAAGAATACCGTTTTCTATCATCCTTACCAAACCGTTACCATAGAAAACGTGATCGCCAGCAATTCTAACGGGAAGGTGCCTATTCTTTTAAAGTATTATATCATATATTTTCTATATATCCTTACCATAACAGACGTGTAAAGTTTTATTGCCTAATATGATATCAATACAATATGCAGTCCTTTTCGGAATGTAAATGATCTACATATAGACATACGATAATCTACATAACCATGGGGAAATATTACTCATTTTCATTTGATATTAAATGATCAGTTCATCATATACTGACATTTTTCTTATGTGGGATATGTCTCTTTACCAATTATTTTCTTGAAAAGTTTATATCCTTGTCACATTAAAAATATCACCTCGATTGCATATTTGATTACCAAAAAATTAATAGAGACAAATCGTTTAGATATTTATAGGAAATGGATTATCTAAAATTAAATCAACATTACTTAAACGCATCAAGAAATTTATCTATTTAGAAGCCTATCTATAAAAGGGAATAGTTTGTTTAGTAATCTTATGGTAGGATATATGGGTTTGAGTTGATTCTTTAAGATATAATTGTAACACAAATACAGTCCAAGGTTATGATTTGAATTTTAAAAAGCCGTTGATTTCCGCGCCACTCGTCGGTTTGTAAACAGAAGCGTAAAAAGATTTGGTTTAATTTAAACACATTGAAATATTTAATCTGATAACTCATCATTAGTGCAGTTCATAGATCAAACTATTTGAATAAGGATATGAGAGCTTTAGGAACGATTATATTTATTATCTAAAATTTGTGTTCTGTCTCATTGATTTATAATTCAATCTGAGGTATATAAACGCATCATAACATTCTTATAATGCTGTATAATTTTGATTATACACATTCTTGTAAAAGGATTTACATTGATGAGTTAAGGTTTATACTTATAAAGAGGATTTACATAAATCATATTCATGATCAATATTCAAACATTTAGTTTACATATGTGTGCGTGTGTGTACATATTTGTGAGTGTGTGTATGTGTG
>NW_020868393.1:730492-740492 GCF_003789085.1 Penaeus vannamei
GTCATTTTCATTTGATGTTTATTATAATTTTCGTCTCATTATGATCATTATTAATTGATGTAATCATTTTCTTAAATTTCTCTTTACTACGAACTATGTAAGAAGTAATAAAGCTGGCTTATAGCTCTTTACATGTATGCATTACAAGGAATAAATTCATCTCTGGCAACTCTAACCATAATCGCATATAAGGACCAATCAGAATTAGATAAGCATACTCTTATTCCTGTTTAATCATTGTGTCTCAGTTAGCAAGACTACAATAAATGCAATAACCTAGAAACCTGTCTATTTTAAATAATTCCCTAAGTACTAATGCCATTAATCTTCAGTAGAATAAATGTGATAATCATAATTGTAGAAATAAGTTAGATGTCACAATAAAAAATGAAATATTAAGTGCAAGGATGTGATAACTATCAATAGTATAATGTACTAAGGAGAGAGAGAGAGAGAGAGAGAGAGAGAGAGAGAGAGAGAGAGAGAGAGAGAGAGAGAGAGAGAGAGAGACAGACAGACAGACAGACAGACAGACAGACAGACAGACAAACAGACAGAGAGAGAGAGAGAAGAGAAAGAGATAGATATAGTATACACAGAACGACCAAAAATTCATAGACGAACAAGAGTAACCTCGTAGGAAAGTTAACGAGAGAACACACCAAATAAAACAGCAAATAACAAAACATTAAAGTTTACGCAATAACAAGAAATACACATTCCCAATTCTGTTACGTATTTTTTTTCTTTAACATGCCATGCTTACCAATAAATCTGTAATCCAGTATATATATATATATATATATATATATATATATATATATATATATATATTTATTTATTTTTTTTTATTATTTTTTTTTTATGTTATTACTACTATAGTTCTTTAAGCTATAGATTCTTGTTAGCATCAATCTTAACATTAATTCTATGATCATTCTCAAAAAGCTTGTCACTACTCAGTACCACCATCTTAATCACTATCATTACCCCCTCTTACAACCTATTACAACCATAGTCATCATAACCACTCCGACCAGCCACTTAATTGGTCACCATTAATACCATCATACCAAACACCACAACCATTAGATCGTCACATTTATTTACTAACTATTATTAACTGTAACTATGATTATCAGACACTAACGATTGTTAAGTTGTTGAATGCGTGTAGTTTATTCTTTGGAGTCACTGTATCAAGGTTTTTATTCATTTATTTACTTGCTTTATTTTATCATTAGCATTATTTTATCATGAATATTATGATTATTATTACTATTATTATTATGATTATTATTACTATCGTTATTATCATGATTATTATCACTATTATTATGATCAAGATTATTACCATTGTTATTATAAATATCATTACTATTATATTATGATAATCATTTCTATAATTATATTATATATTACTATCATTATCATTATTATCATTATTATTACGATCATGATCATTACCATTATGATTATGATTATTATTACCATTATTATTATCAGACTATAAATACAATTATCACTAAAATCTATTTCATTTGCCATTTTTGTCGCTACTCCTATTAGCATTAAGGGCTAAACTAGCATAATTTCCTCACCCAGTCAACAGGTCGGGACAATGCCCAGCGGCTGACCCCACCTGCCCTATTCGCACAGGACCTTCCGTGTGTAATTCGGACATCATCTGCGGGCCGGGCGAGAAATGCTGTTTCGACTCCTGTCTCGAATACAGTACTTGCAAGCGTATTCTCGCATAAATTCTATTTGTCTACGGGATACATCGTGATGTACGTTGATGGTTGACTCATGAAGATGTGTTTTCCGATATGTGTATGTGCGTGTTGAGACATAAAAGCTATATTATTTCGAATCTTTGTATTGGAAAAGAAACATTACTTATTTTGCACCATTGAAGTATTCGAAACTATATTTGAACGGGTATGTTTGTATATGCTTGTAAACTCAAAACAATAAAGTAGTAAACATTGCTGAATAGTATTTTTGGTTTTCTTAACACAAGCAAACGGACATACATAGACATATAAAGAAGACAACGGTTGCCAAGTGCGGAATTTCTTAAATGTATAATTCTGTATCAAAACATACGTTGTCTTTATTGAAATATATGCCTATGTTATATGCTGTATATACTCTTATATTATGAACGTAATTAACATATGCATATACATGCTTATGTATGTATGTTTATATATAGATGTATATATATGTGTGTATATATATGTATATATACATATATGTATATTCATACACACACACACACACACACACACACACACACACACACACACACACACACACACACACACACATATATATATATATATATATATATATATATATATATATATATATATATATGTGTGTGTGTGTGTGTGTGTGTGTGTGTGTGTGTGTGTGTGTATGCATATGTATATGTATATATATATGTATATATATACGTATATTTATGTATATGCATATGTGTGTGTGTATTTATGTACTTGTGTCCATATATATGTACATATGTATATATACACATATATTTGTATATATATGTACGTATAAGTATATATATATTTTATATAAATATGTACATATATATATATATATATATATATATATATATATATATATATATATATATTTACAACACACACACACACACACACACACACACACACACACACACACACACACACACACACACACACACTCACACACTCACACACACACACACACACAACACACACAACACACACACACACACACACATATATATATATATATATATATATGTATATAAACGTACATATCCATATATACATTAATAAACTACATCTGAATATCTATGTTTATTTAAGGATGAGTAATACATAATTTCGACAGCATGTAAGTTAACATGCCAACATGATGGCCAATGTTACACAGAGACAGATGAAAAAAAGATAAATGTGAATAGGGACAGACAGATAAACACTGAGACAGACACACGATCAGGTATGTTTGTTTTTGAAAGCCAGGTTAATATACAAACAAACACATACAGATTATGAAAGTTTGTGTCAATAAACAAAAGTAGACATGGATAGGCAGTTGACGATATTGAGTAGTTGAATATGTACGTGGATAGATAAACGAATAAGTAGATAGGAAGACAGATAAACAGGGAAATAGACATTTACGGGGGAATCAGATTGTTAAATAGGTCGGTAAACAAACTGACAATAAGACAGGTTAACAGACAAACAAATCAACAAACAGACATAGAGATAGTCATAGCCGAAGGGATAAAATAAACGGGTTGAATAAACAAAGATAAAAAACAAACAAACAAACAGCCAACACACAATACCAAAGACCAGCACAAAAAAGAGAGGAGAAAGAAAAAGAAAAAAAGAGAGAAAAAAAGAGAGAGAAAAAAAAGAGTGAAAAAAAGAGAGGAAAAGAGAGCAAAAAGAAAAAGAAGAAAAGAAAGAGAGCAGAAAGAAAAAGAAAAAAAGAGTGAAAAAAAGATCAGAAAAAGAAAAAGACAACAACAAAAAAAAAAAGAAAAGAAAAAGAGAGCAGAAAGAAAAAAGAAAAAAACAACAAGAAAAAAAAGAGAACCGCAAGGCTGAGATTCACGCGAGGAGCCAGCCAAGAATGAGCAATCAATCGGAGTGTGGTGTGAGGTCTTATGACGAGCTGGGGACAGTCTGTCACCGTGCTTTGGGCGAGGGAGACGTCGCTGCTAAAGCTCCCGAGTGTGTCTTTGCTGCTAAAGGGGTGAAAAAGATTAAAACACTTTTTATTGTGTTCCGTCTATGTAATGAGAAGCGTATTCTCTTATCATTATAATCATTATTATTATTATTATTATTATTATTATCATTATTATTATTATTATTATGATTAGTGTTATTATTATTATCATTGCTATCATTATTTATTATTATTTATATTATTATTATCATTATTATGTTATTATTATTATTACTATTACATTGCTATCATTATTATCAGTATCATTATTATTATCATTATTATTATCATAATCATCGTTATTATATCATTATCACCATCACTTACACTAGTATATTTGGCTTTATTACGAGAACTGGTGTAGGTTAATAGCTAATATATTTTCACTGATAATTAGGAAATTAAAGCTAATTTACTAAATTGAATTCGTTCATGTCTTCTAAAGTCCCTTAAACATGTCAATTTATCTTTCTTTTAAGCTTTAGGTAATGACCTTCCTTGCATTTTTTATTTTTTTTAATTTATTTTTTATGTTACTGTCACGCCCATTATCGAAGAGAGAGTTTAAATTGAATTAAAAAGAACAAATTAAAAGAACTTAGATTAAATCAAAATTAAGTTAAAAGAGTTTAATTCGAATTAAAAATGTAAATTAAACTAAAAGAGTCTGAATTAAACTCAAACTTAAAAGAGAGTTCTAATTAAACTAAAAAAAAATCTTGCCAAACTTAGCGTCTGAAAAAGGGCGTATAACTTGAAAAGTAACTAATTGTTTCTGTTGCTCCTTTCTGTTCTTAAGAATTGGTCTATTTTGATATTTCTCCATATTATAAAGAGGGTGACTCACGGTTAATCTGCAATTATCCACTAATTCCTGGTCTTTTGCGAGCTGTTGTGGTTATAAATGCGAAGGGTTGTAAATAATCTATATCAAAATCAGGTTAATTAAGTAAGCTAACCTTTAATTATATGATTTATTTTGTATAACATGTATCTGTCTATTCGATGCCGTGTGAATTATTTTCTTGCTGTGACTTGGTGAGAAATCAGAAGGTTCGTGATTTCTAAATGGAAATTTAGATCGTGTACCGAAAAGCGGTTTCTGAGAGTAACTACAGTTTGTCAGGAAATTAAAGGGACTGCATTGACAACACATATACAGATATACACATAGACACCGACGCTTTCTCTCTTTCTCTTTCACACACACACACACACACACACACACACACACACACACACACCACACACACACACACACACACACACACACACACACACACACACACGCACGCACACACACACTCACGCACACATAACCCCACCCCTCCCACACACAAGGGTATTTCAGGTCGTGGCATGTCTATACCAATCAAATCCTATTCACAAGGCGACACAAAACTGTCCCTCTGGATTCTCACGCAAAAAAAATAGGAAAAGAAAGAAAGAAGAGGAACGATAAAAGACCTAGCGAGGAGCAATTATCTTCGTAAACGATTTCGTGTCTTGTAGATTATGTATGTAGATATGAAACGTAGACGAGCATAGGCTACAACCGCAAGATAGGTCCGATAATTACATCCGGTCCAACAATGGCTGTGTTGAGTAAGAGAGAGAGAGAGAGAGAGAGAGAGAGAGAGAGAGAGAGAGAGAGAGAGAGAGAGAGAGAGAGAGAGAGAGAGAGAGAGAGAGAGAGAGAGACACAGAGAGAAAGAGAGAGAAAGGAGAGAATTAGAGAGAGAGGAGAAAAGAGAGAGAAAGCGAATGAGAGAAAAAGAAAACGGACAAGCTCCACAGTTACATGTGTTCTTCCTCTCCAAGGTCGACAAGAAAATTACAGGCTATTTCACTCCTTTACTGAACAATACATCAAAAATTAGTTCCTGGATTGTGCTACCCGAGTATGCGCCGTCGTCAAAGTGCAAAATAAGTACATACCACACACATACCAGGTGAAAATACTCCTCATACTTTACTGGGGTCATCAACACACTTTTTGCTTCACTATGAGAATTTCAGTGTGATGTTAGATATCCTAGATATTTTTTCGTTTTTTTTAAGTTTTTCGGTATAGAGAAGCCTTGGCCAACAGATATTTATGTAGTTTCGTCCAAAATTAGATGGAAATATGCCGTTCTTATATACACATACATATGTATCTTTTTATTTTTTATTATTTTTCTTCTTGTTTTTTAATGCAGTTGAGACATTTGATGTATAATAGGAAAAAAATAACATGGAAAGGGGGAAAGAGAAGAAGAAATGGACCAAGAAATGACCAAGAAAGGGTAACTAATAAAGGAAAGGAGATAGAAAAGGGAGAAAAAAGTAATAGGAAGGGAAATACAAAATACAAGAACCCTAATTAAGGGAGTTTTATGGGATTAGATTAAGAAGAAAATATACTTAACGTCTGCTTGACTATTTTTTTTTTTTTATATCAAATCTTCCTCCTTATAATCTTCTCATCATTTGTAATTCCTTTTATTTTCTTATTTAAGGACCGTCATTTCATGGACACGCTAGTACCCAGAAGCAGAAATCCGGAAATTTGTTCAAACAGACAGGACCTGTGGTTGGTCAATAACGCTTGTGTAAATACTGAAAAAGCAATGGTAATAGAGATAATTAGAATGATAATGATACTAAGAAGGATGATAACAGTAGCGATAATGATAACAAACGGTGATGATAATGATAACGATGATAATAACGATGATGATAACGAGGATGATGATAACGGTTACAATAATGATAATAACGGTGGCAATGATGATAATAGCAAAAATAATGATGGCAAAATTAATGATAATGATACAAACAACGATATTGTTAATAACGATTCAAATAGTAATTCAGGTGATAAACTGAGAATCATTAAGGTTTAATTCACCAATTGTTAATAACACAATTGGTGATTCAAAAAATAATTTCTCTAACAACCATAATGTGTGATTTTAGCAAAACAACACTAATTATCATGATCATGTTATACGTAATAAAAATGATGATAATATTGCCCATATCAATATTCTTGATTATAAGACAAATAATAAAGATAATGATACAAAAACATCAATGGTAAATATTACAATAGTTACGACAGGAATGGCATTGTATTTATCAATGAAAGGTCACTGCAATAACTTGGTGAAATGATACTGATGATATTAGTGATATTGATAATAGTGATAATGATAATAAAAAATAGAATGATGGTAATGATGATGGTGATAATGATAATAACAAAAACAAAAGTGGTAAATAATGGTAATGGCATCAATAGAAATATTAATAAAAGTAATGATAATAATAATAGTGATAATATTAATAACATTGATAATAACAGTTATCATAATAATAACAATAATAATGATATCAATGACAGCAAGATTGTAATAGTAATATTGCTATTGGTAATGTTTATTCAGCCTATGTGCATAGATACAGTTTGACATACACAAATAAAACTAGAATGACTGTGTGTGTTTGTGTGTGTGAGTAAGTGAGTGAGTGTGCCTGTGTGTGAGTGAGTGAGTGTGTGCGTGTGTGTGTGTGTGTGTGTGTGTGTGTGTGTGTGTGTGTGTGAGTGAGTGTGAGTGAGTGAGTGAGTGAGTGAGTGAGTGAGAGTGAGTGAGTGAGTGTGAGTGAGTGAGTGAGTGTGTGAGTGAGTGAGTGTGTGTGATCAGCTATAAACTAGAGAGACATGTCAAGCAGACGAACAGTCAACGCCCACCGCTCCTGAAGAAGTAATTACAGCCCACTAACACATGTCAGCTGATGCAATATTCACAGGGAAAGGACGTCGGTTATTTACCTGACGGCGGAACAACTCGGGGTAGTTCCCTTTGGCTTTTCTCAGGGGAACCGTTAAGAACAACGTCTAACCTGGAGTAATGGGGTTAAACGGTGTCTTTGTTGTGTTAATTTTCCCCCCTCCTTTTCGATTTTATATTCTGTATGATTGGAACAATGGTGGGTGACATGGGTTTAGGATTAGAAGTGTGTGGGTTTTCCGAAAGCTTAGGTAAATTGCGTGTGAAGTGATTTGCGTTGGAAATATAACACTATTCCGTACGAGCTGATTCTTTATTCCGTTTGTTTATTATTTCTCTTCTTGCTCTTAAAAATCCCCCCTCTCTACCCCTTCTCTTCTTTTTTTTCTCTTCTCTCTTTGATTTTATTTTCGTTTCTTTTTTCTTCTTCTTCTCTCTCTCTCTCTCTCTCTCTCTCTGAATTCATATATGATGATGATACTGCGGTACTCAATAATAATAATTATGATAATAGCTATTGTGATGATGATAACAATTGTCATGTAAAATGTATAGTCGTGCTCACATTATGTCATCATCAGATAATATACGGCACTATATTGTATGACTTGCCTACACTGTAGGGCTCATTACTCTGCTTGTAGGTACTGGTAGGAGAAATGGCTGTTAAAAGGGGTAATCGTATTTGAGAATTGAGATTTAGGATGAACTTGGAGAAACTGCGCAAAGAAAAAACATTATCATCCTACTGGTGAACGTAAGTGTAGATCTGTTTCTGGGATGTTCGCTAAGAGGTGAAGACTATGCCAGAAAAATTAAGTATTTGCAAAAAAGGTCGTAGTGATCGTGTTATTTAGAGGTGTAGAGTAAGAATTAGAAAATAAAAAAAGTTTAAACTACTGTGCTAAGGCAAGAATTGTCTATGAATTTACTATCTGACCTTCCAAGCTTTTAAATCTGGTTAAGAAATTACTAAGTAAATGTATTTGAAAAGTGCTTAATAGGTTGTAAACATCCGGAATAGTCACACACACACACACACACAAACACACACACAACACACACACACACACACACTTACTTTTTTGCCTTCTTTTATTCCAAAATCTTCCCGATATCCGACGTAACAGACAGTGAAGACTCGAAAGACAGGATTTCTAGACAACGTTGGGCGTGGCGCGGTAATTTATAAGTCATTGTTGTCAGCAGTGTCAGTTCAAAGACAGACTTAACCTATAAGCTCTTCTTAATGGGTAATGCTCACCAGATAACATAGAAAATGAAAAAATAACTACAACCTCAGAACTACTTATAAAAAAAAAGGAACGGCAAGGAAGTCCTCAGTCTCAACCTATATACTCACCTGTAATCTAAGGAACGGCAACGGAAGTCATCAGTCCCAGCTTATATATCACCTGTAATGTAAACAACGATGTTGTTCTTCATAAGCAAATATGTTGCATATAATAACATGTTCTAAATAATGCATTTCGTTTAATGCAGACGTACTGGATATAATCTTGACAGAAAAGCTGCATTTCATAGAGTTAAAAAGAGCAGGAATATATATGATGGATGTTGGTAGGTATAATACGCGCGTTATTAGTGTGATTGTTGTGCCGCGTCGAAGCACAAGAAGCATTGCATCACCCTATGTCATCGTTTCGAATAGACAGGTTCGATCATCAGGTGAAATGAATATGGATAGGCTGTCGGAAAGAGTCGGATGCAGTATCTCGAATCGCCGAGAGATATTCGGGAACCAATCGTCGCAGATTCGAGAGGAATCTAGATTGGATGTTTCCGAGAGATTTGTGGACACGCACCTCCCTGCTGTCATAAGGAAAGGATGGATGTTGGGTCTAAATTTTTCCTTGGTCTATTTATCCATTTTGTAATCGCGTACGCTGCTTATCTCAATCTTGCGCCCTTCTTTCTGTTTTAAGTTCTCTTTGCTTGTCTTTTTATTCTCTCTCTTCTTTTCTCTCTCCTCTCTCCTCTCCTCTCTCTCTCGTCGCTCTCTCCTCTCTCTCTCTCTCTCTCTCTCTCTCTCTCTCTCTCTCTCTCTCTATATTACACACACACATCACATACATATATTATGATTATATACTCATTCTGTACAGTAATCATAAAGAAGTGGAATATATATGACAGATATCAAACATGATAAAAATTGATTAAAGAATAGTACATAATAATTAAAAATGCCCAACTTCTCTGCATCTCAAACGCCCAAAAGGGTAGTGTTGTACGACTCTGAAGACGAAAATGGGAACGAGATTTAGCGACGTCGCCGAGACCCTTCTGCAGGTGTGGGGAGCCCTTGTGCTTGGGAGGTGGACGCCTTCCTGACGACGCCCCCGCCGCCCTTCTTCACCCTCAGGACCAAGCACGTGAGGGCGGACAAGCAATACTGCGTGGCTTTCGTGGTCTTGGCGAGTCTCGAGGTGAGGAATGGCGTCTGAGGTGGAGGGCTT
>NW_020868393.1:745492-752992 GCF_003789085.1 Penaeus vannamei
GTCTCCCTCCCACTCATCTGCCCTCTCTCTCCCTCTCCTTTCACCCTCCCACCCCCTCCATCTCCTCCTACCTACCCTTCCTCTCTATCCTCTACCCTCCTCTCTCCTACCTACCCTTCCTCTCTACCTCCTCCCTCCCTCTCCCTCTCTCACCTGCCTCCTTCTCCCCCTCCCTCTCACCTATCCTCCCTATCCCACCTATTCTCCTTCTCCCTTCTCCCTCCCTTTCTCTCTCTCTCTCCCTCTTTCTCCCTCCTACTCCCACCTAATCTCCTCCTTTCTCCCACTCCGACCTACCCCCCTCTCTCTCCCTCCATCACACCTACCCTCCTTCTCCTCTCCCTCACACCTACCCTCCCTCTATCTCCCTTCATCCCTCCCACCTACCCTCCCTCTCCTACCTACACTTCCTCTCTCCCCTCCCACCCACCTACCCTCCCTTTCTCTCCCCCTCCTGCTTACCTTCTCTCCTACCTACCCTCTCCGTCTACCCTTCCCTCCACCCACCTCCCTCTCTCCCACTCCCTCCCTCCCTCCTACTTACCTTCCCTCTCCCTCCTACCCTCTCCCCTCCTCCCTCTCCCACCTACCACCCCCACCAGGAACCAGCTACGACTTCGTTCTAGCGACCCGCCTCCCCCTCGAAGGCGGCAGCGGCCTCCCTCCCCGCGTCGAGTCGTCCTTGGGAGACGAAGCCCGCACCCTCTTCGCCCTCCTTCAGAACTGCCCTTACTGCGACGCCGGGGATCCACGCGTCAACCTGGTGGACAAGTGGAGTCCTCGCGAAGGGTTCCTCATCGGGCGCGACCTGTATCCGGACCTCTTTCGGGTGGGTCTCTTTATCGGGGTTTATGGGTTTGTGTGTGGTTGTGTTAATATGTGTATTGGGGATATGACTGCTAAAATTAGGCGTCTTTTCCGGTGGCAATTAGGGTGTCTCGCGACACGCCGCGACACCAAAAGGTGTCTCGTGATCGGAGGCGAGACATGCCTCTAAGCTCCGCCCATTTCTGTGACGTAATAGGAATGGCCGCGGTTGACGGCTTGATATTTTACTTTAATGGTTATTTTTCCGACAGTTACACAGTATTTTGGAATATGACATCCAAGATGGCTTTTGATATCTTATGGTGGGTAGTGCGGTGTTATAGATATCGAATATAAGTACGAATATTGATGAAATATCCGAAGTAGGAGGAATGCATCTAGCAACTCGATTAAAGTTAACCGTCTGCTCGATTCCTGTCGCGTTTCCCGTAACCGCTGGAAAAGATGCCTATTGTTGTTTATTGTGCTGTTCTTATATTTTGCTCATACATTTGCTTATTTCATTTCTTCATAGATTCATTCTCTTTGATTTTTTAATTCTTATTCGTTCGTTTCATTTATTGATTTAATTTGTTCCTCATTTTTTGTCATATTTACTTTATCTTATGTCCTACTATTACTGCTACTACTATATATTATTCATATCGATCGTGTTTTTGCTATTAGCATTATTGTTATTATTTCTACTATCATTCGGAGTGTTATCATCGTAAACTTCATCTTTATTAGTCAACATAATCGAATATATTGGGCAAAATATACTTAACTTTGACCATCTTATTTCATCTAATAGTTCTACCCCAACTCTAAAAAACAATTTCTTTTCTCCCCCCCCCCCCTCCAAAAAAAAAGGACTTCAACGGCCACAGATTCCGCGCCGTGACCTTAGTCTACGAACCGTTCAGCTGTTACGAGAAAATCGACGGCGTGATCGTCCCAGCGGATAACTGCGTCGACAATAACATGTTAAGAGAAATCGCAAATAACCTGAACTTCACCTACGTCTTCGTGGAACCTAGCGACGGCCAGTGGGGGCATCGGCTCGACAATGGGAGCTATACAGGTAGGGGGAGTTAAAGGTATGTTGGGTTAAGGTGGGTTTCATTGGGGGTGAAAATATGGCGGGGGTTTGTATTGGTGTGGATATGTATGTATGTCACTGTTGTATATGCAAATATAAGTATATCTAGATGCATATACATATGTGTGTGTGTATATATATATATATATATATATATATATATATAATATATATATGTGTGTGTGTGTGTGGTGTGTGTGTGTGTGGGGAGGGCGCGTGTCTGTGTGCTCGTGTGTGTACACATTCACACAACCTAACTTAAAATGAATAAATTGAATTAGAAATTGGCCGTAAATTATTACTGTAAATATTCCTAAAAGTAAGAAAAAAAAAACGTACTTCCTGCAGGAGTTGAAAAATATTACCCCAACGATTATCCTATAGGATTTAAAAGCACACTTCCTACTGGAGTTAAAAACATTACCCTAACGACAATCCTAGAGGAGTAAAGACGATCCAATAGGAGTGTAAAAAAACATACTTCCTGCAGGAATTAAGACGACTATCCCATAGGAATTAAAAAAAAAAAAAAAAAAAAAAAAAAAAAAACAGCGTATTTCCTTAAGGAGTTAACAAACATTACCCAAACGACGACCCAATAGGAGTTTAAAGACATCCTTCCTGTAGGAGTTAAAAACATTACCCTAACGACAATCCTACAGGAGTTAAAGACATACTTCCTGACGACGATCCAATAGGATTTAAAAAACACACTTTCTACTGGAGTTAAAAACATTACACTGACGACAATCCAATAGGAGTGTAAAAAAGACATCCTTCCTGCAGGAGTGATCGGCGCGGTGGAGAGAAGGGAGGCCGATTTCTCCCTCAACATCGCCATCACACAGGACCGAGAGGAGAAGGTGGACTGCACCATCGGATACCACGTGGAACCGATCACCTTTGCGACGTCGAAACCGCGGCCGTTGAACCAAGCGCTGGCTCTCATTCGGCCGTTCGCTCCCAATGTGGGTTGTTGAGTCGTTGCCCTTGTTTGTGCTTGTTTTTTTTTTTTTTTGGGGGGGGTGTTTGTGTCTTGTTTGTTTGGTTGGTGTATGGGTATGTCTGGTTTTGTTTTGTGTTTCTTTTTTTTGTCGGTTGCTTTCTCTCTCTGTCTGTTGTTGTCTGTCTCTCTCTCTCTCTCTCTCTCTCTCTCTCTCTCTCTCTCTCTCTCTCTCTCTCTCTCTCTCTCTCTCTCTCTCTCTCTCTCTCTCTCTCTCTCTCTATTAACAAATTTCAACCATACATCTTTAATTCCATACAATGAGAAAAAATCATAAATTAGCAAAAAAAAAAAAAAAAGTAAAAAAAAATGATAAATAGATAAATAAATAAATTGAAAATAAAACAAACGACCCAAAACAAATAACAAAAAAAATCCAATCGCCACAACTAATCTCTCCTCAGATGTGGGCAGCCTTCAGCATCACTCTGGTGGTGACTGGGCCCTTGTATTTCCTGACCTGCAAGTTCACCGTCGCCCCGTTCAAGAAGGTCACGCCCCCGACGTTGGTCAAGTCCTACTTGATCATCTTCGCGGCGTGTTTCAAGTGAGTGAAGTTCGTAGTTTGCGATGCTGTGGGAGTGTGGGTCATAGCATGTGGTTTTCTGTTTGGATTCGTTGGCTGAGGATGTGCTTTTCTGTTTGGATTCGTTGTCTGTTTATATATTTGCTATATACAATATATTTATACAATAAAATTCAGAGGATTTTCTTTTTGGATTTGTTGTCTATTTATATATTTTCTGAGAGGATGTGCTTTTTGGCTTTGTTATCTATTTACATTTTTATTCAGATGATGTGCTTTTCTCTTATCTATGGTCTATTTGTATATTCATCCATCCATTTTTTGGTTTGGTTATATATGTTTATGTATGCATTCCTGTATGATCCATTATTTGAGAACCTATTCACCTTCCCCATAACCCATTAGAAAACAACCCATCTATCCACAGCCAAAACGTAATCTATCGATTGCTTGATTCATCCATTTGCTTACACAACCCTCTATCTACAGCCAAAACTTATTGATTAATCTATCGACTGCTTGATTCATCCATTTATCTGTATATCTATTGATTCAAAATATTCCTCATAAATTTAAGAATCCACTCACCTTATCATCCTCACTTTCCCGATAACTCTGCGAAAAACATCCCTCTTTTCATAACCAAAAAACATCGATTAATTGATTAATTGCTTGATTCATTCATTTAATCATATACATATTTATCAAATATACTCATTCAGAATTTGAGAATCCAGTTACGTTCCCGACACGTTCACGAAAAAATAACGCCAGAACATATTGATCAATTTATTAATTGCGTAAGTCATTCATTTATTGATATAAATATTTATTCAAGATACTCAGAATTATGTATTTATTAAAGGGACTCGCCCAGAATTATGCTTTTATTAAATACTCAGCATATAAAATTTTACCAAATATTTATTACATCAAACTTTACCAAACATTCATTATTATCAAATCTTACCAAATACTTATCACATATCCACGAAAGACAACCTTCCAGCATCTAAAACCCCGCCCCCCCCACCCGAAAACCCCACTAAACCCCCCCCCGACCCCCTACCCCCCCCCCGAAACCCCACTCAACCCCCCCGCGAAAACCCCACTTAACCCCCCCACCCAAAAACCTACTAACCCCCCTCCCCCGCCCGAAAACCCCGCTTAACACCCCCCACCCCACCCCGAAACCCCACTTAACCCCCTCGCCCGAAAACCCCCCTCAACCCCCCCCTCCGAAACCCCCAACCTTCAACCCCCCCCGCCCGAAAACCCCACTCAACCCCCCGAAACCCCACTCAACCCCCCCCCCCGAAAACCCCACTCAACCCCCTCCCCCACCCGAAAACCCCACTCAACCCCCCCCCACCCCGAAACCCCACTCACCCCCCTCCCCGAAAAACCCCACTCAACCCCCCCACCCACCCGCCCGAAACCCCACTCAACCCCCCCCATCCCCAAAACCCACTCAACCCGAAAACCCCACTCAACCCTACCCCCCCCCCTTCTCCCAGCCAAGGCGTCAAGTGGTTGCCAGTTCTCTCCAACCGCGTGTTCGGAATCACGTACGTCATCACCATGTTCGTGACCGTCACTGTGTACGTGGCTATGTTGACGGCGACGCTCACCCTCCCTACACTCTCTCCGACGCTCAACACTTTGGAGGAACTTGTCAGGTCGGACTTCTCGTGGGGTATACAGGTCAGTTATTGTTTATTATTTTATTTATTTTTTTTTATTATATTATTATTATTATTATTTTATTATTATTATTTTTTTTTGGACGTGTGTGAGTTTGTTTCCTTATTTTCTTTGGTTTGTTTGGTTGTTTGTTTTGTTTCGTTTATTTTTTTTATTTCTTTGTTTTTTGCTGATATCTATATTTCGTTTTATTTTTTGCTTATTTCTTTGTTTTGTTTTGTTTTGGTTATTTCTTTGTTTCGTTTTGTTTTTGTTTATTTCTTTGTTTTGTTTTATTTGTTTTTGTTTATTTCTTTGTTTCGTTTTATTTGTTTTGTTTTATTTCTTTTATTGTTTTATTTTGTTTTGTAAATTTTGTTTCGTTTTGTTTTGTTTGTTTGTTTTACTTGTTTTTTTCATTTCTTGTTTCGTTTTATTTTTTGTTTATTTTTTGTTTCGTTTTATTTCTTTGTTTGTTTTATTTGTTTTTGTTTATTTCTTGGTTTCGTTATTTGTTTTTATTTCTTTGTTTTGTTTTATTTGTTTTTGGTTATTTTTCGTTTCGTTTTGTTTTTATTTCTTTGTTTAGTTTCGTTTGTTTTTATTTCTTTGTTTCGTTTTATTTGTTTTGTTTATTTCGTTTTATCTAATACATGTTTGTTTGGTAATTTTACAGAATAGTTCCGCCTAACGGATAGCAATGATTTTGGTATCGATGGATTCCTCTCGCTTTCTAGTTTCCACCCCCCCCACCTCCACCCCTTACTCCTACCCCACCCCCCACCCCTACCTCCACCCTTACTCCTACCCCACCCACACCCCTACCTCCACCCCTTACTCCTACCCACACCCCTACCTCTACCCTTACACCCCCCACCTCCACCCCTTACTCCTACCCCACACCCCCATCCCTACCTCCACCCTTACTCCACCACACCCAACTCCACCCCTACCACACACCCCTACCTCCAACCTTACTCCCACCCCACACCACACCCCTACCTCCACCCTTACTCCTACCCCACACCCTACCTCTACCCCTACTCTACCGGTAATTTTCTATATTACGTCCGCATAACCGATATCGACGATTTGGTATCGTTGGATTCCTCTCACTCTATACAATGCAAAATATGTAGGTTTTATTGCGCGGAAACCCCTTGTTAGCGACAAACTTGGCCCCGATAGCGGGGGCGACGATGTCGGAGCGGCGGACGTATATAAAATTACCCTAATAATATAACTCACAATGAAAATAATCATGGTTATTCACATGACTTTCCATTGCGACCCCCCTGCGGGGGCTGCCGCCCCCCAACCCCCGCCGAGGAAACAAAACCTCCACCACGTATTCACAGCAGGATAGAGCGCACACGAACTAGATGGGAGCCGATAACCTACAAATAACCGACGGAGGAAGCCGTGGCGGAAGTACATCTTTAGCAGTTTTTTCCCGCTAGTTTCAATTTCAAGCAGAAAATCCGTCTCCGAATACGAGCACCCTCCACACTCGGCCATCGCGGCGGCTATGACTGCCTTCTGAACGCGACGGTTATTTCGGTTAGGAATACGAATGTCGTTATTCCAGAGGAAGGGAAAATCGACCTTGAGGCCATCGGTGTAACATCGAAAAAGGGCAACAACCGCCTACGAGGGCGGGCCACCCTGTTCATCCTGATTATACTACAATCGTCTCTATATACAATGCTGACTATGCCAAGGTTAATATGCTGATTCAGTGGGAATTTTACGAGGTAATTGTAATATTACGCCCGCCACTCCGACATCGACGATGATTGTGTAACGCTCTAGCCTGCCGGGAATACGTGGTGGAGGTTTTGTTTCCTCGGCGGGGTTGGGGCGGCAGCCCCCACCCCACGTGGGGTCGCAGGGGCGCAGCCCCCTGCGATGAAAGTTATATGAATACCATGGTTATTTTCACTGTGCGTTATATTATTAATGCTATTTAACCCGCATTTTCCCTGGAACCTTTCATGCCCTCCCCTGCTATCGGGGCCAAGTTTGTCGCTAACGGGGGGTTTCCGCGCAATAAAACTACATATTTGCATTGTATGAGTGAGAGGAATCCAACGATACCAAAATCGTCGATATCGGTTATGCGGACGTAATATAGAAATTACCCTCCTGCCCCACACCCAAACCCCCCACACCCACACCCCATCCTCAAAAATTCTCCCACACCGCAGGACTTGGGTGCGGCAGACTACCAGCTCCTGAAATCTTCGACAGTTCCCTTGTACCAGAAGGTCTTCAAGGGGCTTAGCCCTTGCCCCTCGTTGGATGAGTGCATCACCCTCGCCCGGGACTCGAAATATGCTTTCATAACGTGGCGGACCTATTTGGAGGATCGGATAGCTG
>NW_020868393.1:772992-777992 GCF_003789085.1 Penaeus vannamei
GAAAAGAACAAAAAGAACAACCATATTCTTACTTCTTCCTTCCTAGTAATTCTGGAAAAAAGTATCTGGAAAACAGCTTTTAATCAAATGAGTATCTGAAAAAAACAGCTTTTAATCAATTGAGTATCTGGAAAAACAGCTTTTAATCAAAGAGTATCTAGAAAAACAACTTTTAATCAAATGAGTATCTGGAAAAAACAGCTTTTAATCAAATGAGTATCTGATGCTTTAAGAAACAGCGGATAAAAATACCTCAAAGACAGCACGAAAAGGAGGAAAAGAATGATTAAGAGAGAGGAGGATAAAGAGAAGGAGAAAGCATGTAGATAATGAAAACTGCAATAAAAATGCGACCTTTGACCTAGAGATTCCTATTTTGATATCTGATATTCACTCAATTACCATAAGGAGAATCACATTTCAATATGTCTGACGAAAGCGACTGTAACACCAGATTATTTTCTGCATAAAATAATTTAAGAACACACACTACCCACGAAGACTAAGAAAAACGCAAAAATGCACATAGCACAACGTAGCTAGGATGATGATTCATTTCTTTAATATGATTTATGTCTTTTATATGCATTAAAGTGCGTTACATTACATTGAGTAAGATGTGGTTATGTACAGAGAGAGAGAGAGAATGAATGGACATGTCAGAGAGAGGGAGAGAGAATGTGTTTAAATATTCACACACACACACACACGCATATATATGTAAATATAAATATATATATATTATATATATATATATATATATATATATATATATATATATACATATATACATACATAATATATATACATTATATATATATAATATATATATATATTATATATATATATACATTATAACATATATACATAATATATATATATATATATATAGATATAATATATATATATATATATATATATATATATATATATATATATGATAGTATATATATATATTATATATATTATATATATTTAAAATCAAGCGTAACACACATAATATATGTTATATATATATATATATATATAATATATATATATATATATTATATATATATATATATATTCATATAGATATAATGTATAAAGTACACACGCATACTGTAACTGTGTTGTATGCTTATAATCATCACACATTTTGCTTGTATATGTGGATATCAGCGCCAAGCAATCAATGACCTCTTTTAGCAAAATCTGCATTTAACACAAAAAAATCCCAAAACTCAAAAAGTAATCGACACTATTAAGCTTGATCGATTCCTGCTGACAGCCTCTCAATAATAATTCAGTTTATATCACTTATAGCATTATATGTTCATATTTCATATCAGTATCAATTACACACACATATTGCTTTAATATTTATCCGTCGTGTTGAGAATTACAATATCTCGTTTAAATACAAATGGAACAAAACTGTTTCGAGTCTTTTTTTAAAATTTTAGGTGGAAATTTGTGCAGAGAGAGAGAGAATGATCATGTCAGAGAGAGAGAGAGAGAAAGAGAAGGGAGGAGGAAGGGAGAGAGAGAGAGAGAGGAGAGAGAGAGGAGAGAGAGAAGAGAAGAGAGAGAGAGAGAGAGAGAGAGAGAGAGAGAGAGAGAGAGAGAGAGAGAGAGAGAGAGAGGAGAGAGAGAGAGAGAGAGAGAGAGAGAGAGAGAGAGAGAGAGAGGAGAGAGAGAGAGAGAGAGAGAGAGAGAAGAGAGAGAGAAGGAGAGAGAGAGAGAGAGAGAGAGAAGAGAAAGAGGCGAGGAAGAGAGTCCACTGCGGGAGAACGGCAGCCAACTGATTAATAACCGAAGTGTTGTTTGAGAGAGAATGCTTGTTAAGTCAAAATGGGTGACTTAAGGGAAACTGAACGCTAACTGGCGTAAAGGAGGAAGAAAGAGTAGAAGGCAGAATGGCAAAACGGTGTGAGGGAAAGCGAAAGAGAGGAGAGAGGGAGAGAAATATAAAATGGAGCAGAGATGAAAACGCTGATGAATCGACTTAAAGAGCAAATAAACATACTTTCTTCTATGTTATCATCTTATCCTACATTATATACTATTTTTAATCTTCATTTATCACTATACTATTTACGCCAATTTACGTACAGACTGAAGCAATACAAAAACAAACATCTTGACGAAACGTATATTAATTTCTTGTTAACACATTATTTTCGCTTCTCATGATTTTATCTATATATGAGTTGTTACATGTTATTTCATTTATTCATTTTCTTGCAAGGAAAGAGGAATGGAAGAAAAAACGAAGAAAAAAAGGAAAGAAAAAAAGAAAGCAAAGAAAAAGAAGAAAGAGAGAAAAAAAATATATTCCTTATTCCATGTCTATATGTCAGGCATTTTTTTTCCTTTATTTCAGTGAAAAAAAAAGAAAAAAGAAAAAATACATATGTCTGTATTTCAGTGTAATCTTTTTCCTATTCATCTTTATATCTGTCTGTCTATCAATAAGATCTAAACATCAACTGGACAAGGGAAAGTCTATGCAAATCAGAAAATATATTTGGAAAAAAAAACCCAAAAAACTGCCAGTGATTTTTACATGGATTGAATAAATTGATATTCATTGGCAGCTTCATTGAACCCCCATCCCTATTGGCTGCTCTGAATAACGGTTCATATTCGCGTTTAGTTTAGAATTCAGTGTCCATATTTGTCGTTCGAGAAATTTAAATATTAGGGTTTAGTTCCAAGAATAGCCGCGGATTGTATCAATATTTATATGCCATATTTTGAAGGGGATAAGGTAATGTTATGCCACTTTGCTTGTATATGAAAGATGGAACGCGGGAGAGACGAACAGGTAGTGGGAAATAAGGAATGAGAAAAAAGAGTACTGAACAGGTAGTGGGAAATATGCGATGAGATAAAGAGAGTACTGAACAGGTAGTGGGAAATATGGAATGGGAAGAAGAGAGAGCTGAACAGGTAGTGGGAAATATGGAATGAGAAAAAGAGTGAACTGAACAGGTAGTGGGAAATATGGAATGGGAAGAAAAGAGTACTGAACAGGTAGTGGGAAATATGGAATGAGAACAAGAGAGAACTGAACAGGTAGTGGGAAATATGGAATGAGAAAAAAGAGAGTACTGAACAGTAGTGGGAATATAGAATGAGAGAGAAAGATCTGAAACAGGTAGTGGGAAATATGGAATGAGAAAAAGAGAGAACTGAACAGGTAGTGGGAAATATGGATATGGAATAAGAAAGAGAGAGAGAACTGAACAGGTAGTGGGAAATATGCGATGAGATAAAGAGAGTACTGAACAGGTAGTGGGAAATATGGAATGAGAAAAGGAGAGAACTGAACAGGTAGGGGGAATATGGAATGGGAAGAAGAGAGTACTGGAACAGGTAGTGGAAATATGGGAATGAAAAAAAGATAGAATTAAACAGTAGTGGAAACATGGAATGAGAAAAGAGAGAACTACTGAACAGGTAGTGGGAAATATGGAATGGAGATAAAGAGAGTACTGAACAGGTAGTGGGTAATATGGAATGAGAAAAGGAGAGAACTGAACAGGTAGTGGGAATATGGAATGAGAAGAGAGTACTGAACAGGTAGTGGGAAATATGGAATGAGAAGAGAGTAATGAACAGGTAGTGGGAAATATGGAATGCTGAGTGGGAAATATGGAATGAGAAAAGAGAATTGAACAGGTAGTGAAATATGGAATGGGAAGAAAAGAGTACTGAACAGTAGTGGGAATATGCGGATGAGAAAAGAAAGTATGAACAGGTAGTGGGTAATGGAATGAGAAAAGAGAGACACTTGAACAGGTAGTGGAAATATGGAATGAGAAGAGAGTACTGAACAGGTAGTGGGAAATATGGAATGATAAAAAGAGAGAACTGAACAGGTAGTGGGAAATATGGAATGGGAAGAAGAGAGTAACTGAAAGTGTATGGAATGAGTGATGGGAATTGAATGGGAAGAAAAGAGTATTAATGGGGAAGAAAAGAGATTGAACAGGTAGTGGGAAATATGGAATGAAAAAAAGATAGAATTGAACAGGTAGTGGAATATGGAATGAGAAAAGAGAGAACTGAATAGTGGGAAAGAGAAAAGAAAGTACTGAACAGGTAGTGGGAAATATGGAATGAGAAAAGGAGAGAACTGAACAGGTAGTGGGAATATGGAATGGAGAAAAGAGAGTACTGAACAGGAGTGGGAAATATGGAATGAGAAGAGAGAGAATGAACAGGTAGTGGGAAATAAGGAATGAGAAAAGAGAGAACTGAACAGGGAGTGGGAATATGGAATGAGAAAGAGAAGTACTGAACAGGTAGTGGGAAATATGGAATGAGAAAAGAGAGAACGAACAGGTAGTGGGAAATATGGAATGAAAAAAGGAGAGAACTGAACAGGTAGTGGGAAATATGGAATGAGAAAAGAGAATTGAACAGGTAGTGGAAATAGGAAAATAGGTAGTGGGAAATATGGAATGAAAAAAAGAGAGAAATGAACAGGTAGTGGGAATTGGAATGAGAAAAGAGAGAACTGAACAGGTAGTGGGAATATGGATGAGAAAAGAGAGTACTGAACAGGTAGTGGGAAATATGGAATGAGAACAAGAGAGAACTGAACAGGTAGTGGGAAATATGGAATGGGAAGAAGAGAGAATTGAACAGGTAGTGGGAAATGGAATGAGAAGAGAGAGAACTGAACAGGTAGTGGGAATATGGAATGAGAAAAGGAGAGAACTGAACAGGTAGTGGGAAATAGATGAGAGAGAGAACTGAACAGTAGTGGGATCTAGTGACAGGAGAAAGAGAGAATTAAAAAAGAATAGTAGCAAAATGTATAAGAAATGAAGAGAAATAAACATATACTGATAATAATGGAACACATACACAACCACAACACACACACCACACACACACACACACACACACACACACACACACACACACACACACACACACACACACACACACACACACAGCACACACAAAGCAGACTGGAGCAGGTTTGAGAGAAAATGTTCAGTAAC
>NW_020868393.1:787584-792584 GCF_003789085.1 Penaeus vannamei
CAAGAGAGACAGAGAGAGAGAGAGAGAGAGAGAGAGAAGAGAAGAGAGAGTGAGGGTGAGAAGAGAGAGAGAAGAGAGAGAGAGAGAGAGAGAGAGAGAGAGATGAGAGTGAGTGAGTGAGTGAGTGAGTGAGTGAGTGAAGTGAGTGATGAGTGAGTGAGAGAGAGAGCAGTTGAGGATGGGAAGTGAATTTGAACAATAACAATAACATGATAATCTATGCTAACAATAACAATAACCAAGTGATAACAACAACCATGATACATCCTAGTGCTAAAACTAAAGTGATAATCCTAGTGATAACAATAACAGTGATAATCCTAGTGATAACAATAACAGTGATAATCCTAGTGATAACAATAACAGTGATTAATCCTAATAATAAGTGATAATCCTACAGTGATACCTAGCATAGCAATAGCAGTGATAATCCTAGCGATAGCAATAGCAGTGATAATCCCTAGTGCATAACATAACAGTGATAATCCTAGTGATAACAATAACAGTGATGAATCCTAGTGATAACAATAACAAGTGATCCTAGTGATAACAATAACAGTGATAATCCTAGTGATAACAATAGCAATCAGCCCAATAGTGATATCAAGTCAATAACAGATAACCTAGTGATAACAATAACAGTGATAATCCTAGCGATAGCAATAGTAAGTGATAATCCTAGTGATAGCAATAGCAGTGATAATCCTAGCGATAGCAATAGCAGTGATAATCCTAGCGATAGCAATAGCAGTGATAATCCTAGATAACAGTAGAAATGCTAATAACGGTAATGATCATTCTTAGAATATTCAGAATAGATACATAACCGATAACAAATTAACAATATTGATAACACTATTGCTATTAATGATTATGCTGTTGTTGTTGTTTTTTATATTCTTATTAGTAGTAGTGTTATCAAATTTGTTAGTTTACTATCTCTACTGTTCTGGTTTACTATAATTTCTATTATTATTATCATTATTATCACCATCATCATCATCGCTACCATCATCATCGTTATCATCATCATCACATCATTATCATTATTATCATCATTATTATCGTTATCATTATCATTACCATCATCAATAACAATAGTGATATCAATATTGTTAATTTGTTGTTGGTATTGCAGCCATTCTAAGAATATTCTAAAAAATTATCATTATTGCTATTGGCATTGCTAATGGTATTTCAAGGAAATTATCACTATTATCCATCAATCATGCGATGGAAACAGTAGTCAATTAACAAATAGTGATTAGTAATAGTTATAATTATGATAGGAATGATAAGATTAATTATGACAGTCATGTTAACAACAGCAACAACAGCAGTAAGTGGCATGACAAGAAACAACAACAAAGCAATGACAGCAACAACAAAATAACAATAGCAATGATGAAAATAACAATAATAAAGTGATATTAATAACAATACTAAAGATGATAATGATGACGATAAAATTATAGTAATAAGATAATGATAATAAAAATGAATTGATAGTAACTTTTATCATCACTATGATTATGATAATAGAAATAATTACAATGATAATGATAATTACAATGACAATATTGCTGTGATTACAATAAAGGTAATAAAACAATAAAAATAACAATTATCACTAATGAAAAAGTCAGTCATATAAGCTAAAATTGGTGAGATAATCGGATTATTTGTGATAAAAACAGATCCTTTTTCATAAAACATTTTTTTTATTCCTGTCACCCCTTCTCTAGGTCTCTCTCTCTATCTCTATCTATCTATCTCTATCTATCTATCGACGTAGCTATGTATCTATATATATTTTATCTCTATCTCTATGTCTCTATTTTAATCTCTCTCTCTCTCTGTCTGTCTGTCTGTCAGTCTCTCTCTCTCTGTTGTCTGTCTGTCTGTCTGTCTCTGTCTCTCTCTCTCTCTCTCTCTCTCTCTCTCTCTCTCTCTCTTCTCTCTCTCCTCTCTCTCTCTCTCTCTCTCTCTCTCTCTCTCTCTCTCTCTCTCTCTCTCCTCTCTCTCTCCCCTCCCTCTCACATTTTTTTTTCCCCCTCCTTCGTGTATATCTAATGCCGATTCACTGTGTCTCAAGACAAGTAAATACGTGAGAATGAGAGCAATTCGTCCTTTGTAGCTTCTTTCATACGGGTTATTGTTGCATGATCATGTTTCTTTGCGTGCATGGCCGTGACGTCATCCTCGGAAGATTTCAGAATCCGAGTGTGTTTATATCTCACAGATTTTTTAATGAATCTCGTTCTCGTTTTTCAACAGCTCGGAATCATGAAAAAAAGTTAAGTGTATATTCGTTCGAAATACATACTGCATGACAATCGTTCCCGTCTGCATGGCTGTGATATCTCTCTCTCCCATTAAACCATAATTTAGTATCGATTTCATGTGTAAAATGGGAATGTAAATTGCATGAATCTCACTCCTATGTGCATGAATCTGACGTCTCTCTCTCTCCGTATCAACAGAGCAATATTCCAAAATATATTCTGCATGAAGTCACTCGCCTAACGACCCACAATCAAATTATTCATTCCATACAAATGTGAAATAAACATTACATGGCATCCACCGCTCTGTGTGCATGACTGTCACGTCATCTCATAAGTCCACAATGACAGGCATTCACTCCCTTGGAATAAACTGGATGACTATCCTTGCCATGCGCATCCGTGTGACGTCACTCAACTAACGAATGGATGGCTGTGACGTCATCTCCCACTGGTAAATGGCTATGTGTGACGTCATTCCACTGGCGAATGACCAAGTGTGACGTCACTCTCCAATGGCAAATGGCTAAGTGTGACGTCATTCCACTGGCGAATGACCAAGTGTGACGTCACTCTCCAATGGCAAATTACTAAGCGTGACGTCATTCCACTGGCGACGTCATGACCAGTGTGACGTCACTCCTCCAATGGCAAATGGCTAAGTGTGACGTCATCTCCAATGGCGAATTGACCAAGTGGTGACGTCAATGGCGACCAAGTGTGACGTCACCCTCCAATGGCTAAGTGTGACGTCATTCCACTGGCGAACGACCAAGTGTGACGTCACTATTCTCACTGGCCTTTTGATGTCATATTTGAATTCCGTCAGTGACATCGTTGTCATCATGAGACGGAAAAGGAATAAAGGAAAGGAAGAGAAACACGAGATGGGGGAAACCTTCGTGGAATGGAGAGATGGAAGGCGAAGAAAGGGAAGAAGGAGAGATGGATAAAGGAATGGAGAGAGGGAAAATTAAGAAAAAGAAGAAGGAGATAAAGGAAAGGAGATATACAAGACGAAGAAAAGGAAGAGGGAGAAAAAGAAAAAGAAACAGAGAGATGGAAGGCGAAGAAAAGGAAGAAGGAGAAATGGAGAGATAGAAGACGAAGAAAAAGAAGAAGTATATAAAGGAAATTATAGATAGAAGCCGAAAGAGAGGAAGAAGGAGAAATGGATAAAGAAAATGAAAGATGGAACGCAAAGAAAAGAAATAGAGAGAAATAGATAAAGGAAATGAGAGATAGAAGGCGAAGAAAGGGAAGAAGAAGAAATGGATAAAGAAATGAAGTGAAGAAAGGCGAAGAAAAGGAATAAAGAGAAATAGATAAACGAAAAGAGAGATAGAAGGCGAAGAAAAAGAATAAGAAGAAAGAAATAAAGGAAAGAAAGAGAAAAGAACGATGGAGATGGAAAGGTAGAAAGCGAAAGGGAAAGAAAAGAAATAAAGAAAAATGGATAAATAAAAGGAAGAGAAACAGTGAAATGGAGAGACGGGAAGAGGACGAATTGGAATAAGGAGAAACAGATAAAGAAGAGGAGAAACCCAGCGATGGAGGTGTCATATGAGAGAGGGGAGGGAGAGGGGGGGGGGAGGGGATATCTGAGTATCATCATGGATTTATTTTCGAAAAGAGGGATGGAAGGCGGAGAAGAGGAAGAAGGAGAAGTGATAAAGGAAATAAGAGACGGAAGGGGAAGAAGAGGAAGAAAGAATATAGATAAAGAAGTGGACAGACAGAAGGCAAAGAGGAAAAAGAGAGATGGAAGGCGAAGAAGAGGAGAAGGAAAATACGTAAAGGAGTGATAGATGAAGGGGAAGAACAGGAATAAGGAAGATGGATAAAGGAGTGGACAGACGAACCGAAGAAGAGGAAGAAGGAGAACTGGATAAAATAATGGATAGATGGAAGGAAAACAGGAATAAGGAGAGATGGATAAAAGAATGGATAGGCGGAATGGGAAGAAGAGGAAGAAGGAGAGATGGATAAAGGAATGGGAGATGGAAGGTGAAGAAGAGGAAGATGCAGAAGTAAAGAAAAATGTGAGATGGAAGGGGAAGAATGGAATAAGAAGACATAGATAAAGGAATGGAGAGACGAAAGGTAAGAAAATGAAAGAGAGAAATAGATAAACGAAATGAGAGATGGAAGGCGGAAGAAGAGGAATAAGAAGAAATAGATAAAGGAATAGAGAGACGAAAGGGGAAGAAACGAGATAATGAGAAACAGAAAAAAGAAAATAAATAAAACAAGCGACGAAGGTATTTACCATCTTCGTGTCCTTCCTTCTTTGTCTTTTAAGAAGAGGAGAGACAAAGAGACGAAAAGGGAATAAGGAGAAATGGATAAATAAAAGGAAAAAGGAAACAGGTAATAAAGATGTAATAAGAGGAGAACCGACTATCACCTCCGTATCCTTTTTCAAGGTTTAGCGAAGGATGGAAAGCGAAAAGGAGAAAGGAGAGAGATAGAGAAAAGGAGGAGAGAAAAAAATAAAAAAAAAAAAAATATCATCTTGTGTCCTTCTCTCTGCTTTATTTTCGTGAAAAGCGGAGATGGAAGACAAAACACGATAAGGAGAGACAGACAGAGGGAAGGAAAGAAATTAAAAAGACAATAAAATTATTATCATTATTATTATCTATGTGTTCTCCCCAATTTTCGTGGAGGAGCAAATGAAGAAAAACGAAAATGATAAGGATAGATAGATAATAT
>NW_020868393.1:795084-802584 GCF_003789085.1 Penaeus vannamei
GGTGGACAGCAGAAGGAGAGACGAAGAAGTCTCGATATACAAGTAATTTCCGAGAGTAAATTTCCACACTTCCAAGCCTTTCTCTCTCTCTCTTGCTCTCTCTCTCTCTCCTCTCTTTCTGTCTACTCTCTCTCTCTCCCGATCTCTCTTTCTCTCTCTTTCTCTCTCTCTTCTCTCTCTCTCCTTTCTCGTCTCTCTCTCTCTCTCTCTCTCTCTTCTCCTTCTTCTATCTCTCTTTCTCTTTTTCTCCATCTCTCTCTCTCTCTCTCTCTTTCTGTCTATCTCTGTCTTTCTGTCTATCTCCTCTCTTCCCTCCGTCTCTCTCACTCTCTATCTCTACTCCCCACCTCTCTCTCCCCTATTCCCTCCCTCTCACCTCCCTCTCTCCCTCCCCTCTCCCTCTCTCCTCCGCTCCCTTTCTCTCTCTCTCCTAAACCTCTCTATCCTAATATAAATAGGGATGAATTAGAAAGTATAATATAAATAAAAGAAATGTCAAATAACGAGCCGAGAGTGAAATGGTCGACCGGAAAGAAAAATACTGTAACAAGAAAAAGAAAAAGAAGCAGAAGTGCAAATTGTGAGATGGAAAGGCTGCAAGAGGAAACGAGAGAAAGGAACCAGAAGAAAGAGAAAATCAAGAGGAGGAGAATTGAGGAAAAAGACAAAAGTAGGGACAATACAAAAGAGAAGAGAGAGAGAGAGAGACGAGCGACAGAGCAGAGAGACAATGAGCCACGAGACAGCCGAGAAGAAAAGAGAGAGAGAAGAGAGAGAGAGAGGAGAGAGAGAGAGCGAGAGAGATAGAGAGAGAGAGAGAGAGAGAGAGAGCGAGAGAGAGAGAGAGAGATGGAGAGAGAAGAAGGAGAGAGAGACAGACGACCAGAGAAGAGAATGAGCGAACAAAATAAAGACAGTTTAACTCGCATAAAAGGAAAAAGAAAGAAAATAACGGATAATATAGAGCACCTGCGTGATTTAAATATATCAGCATATACCAACACGTCCTTTAAATCACTTAACACTATAAAATAACGGCTAAATCAAATAAATTTAGCACATGCAAAAATATCAGACCGCCGCATAACCCAAAGCACATAATGTTCTAAACAGTTTAATAAAACTGAAACAAAAAAGAAAAAGATTATTAAGAACAATTCTAATCTATCTTTACTCCTCTACATCATAAGTCTCTGTCTCTGTCTGCTTTTCTCTGCCCTCTCTCTTGTCTTACTCTCTCTCTCCCTCTCTCCTCTCTCTCCTCTCTCCTCCCTCTCTCTCCCAATCACCTTCCCTCCTCTCTCTCCATCTCTCTCTCTCTCTCTCTGTCTCTCTCGCCATCCTCTCTCTTCTCTCATCTCTCTTTCTCTCCTCTCCTCTTCCATCTCTCTCTCTCCTGTCTCTCTCTAGATCTATCTTAATCTTTATCTTTATCTATACACATCTATATTAAATCAATCTAATATTTAACCAGTACAGAGTCAAAGTTAATAAAAAAAAAATACCAACGTGTTAAGAAAAGACCTAATCTATATCTATATCTAATCTATTCGTGACAACCATGTGCAAGTGTGCAAGTGTGCAACTCTGCAAGTGTTCACGTCACTTATCGCTCAGAGAGATCAGACGATCGAAATTTAATTCTAATTTTCGTTTTGATATTCTCTCTCGATCGTATTCCCTTGTTAATGATGCTATTATTCTCTTATATTACATTACTGGCTCCGTTCGTAATGTCTTTGTTGGTGCTGTTATCAATCTTATTCACTATCTTTATCATTATTATTATTATTATTACTCTCTCCATTCTCATTTCTTTATTGGTGCTGTTATCATTCATAATCAACTCTTATTATTTTTATCATTACTTTCTCCATTCCTATTTCTTTGTTGGTGCTGTTATCTTAAGCAGCCTCTTTATTATTTTTTAATCATTGCTCTCTCCATTCCCATTCCTTTATTGGTGCTATTATCTTAATCACTCTTTATTATTATTATCATTACTGTCTCCATTCCTTTTTCTTTTATTGATGTTATTAATCTTAATCACGCTTGCTTTATTATTATTATTATTATTACTACTCTTTCCATTCCTATTTCTTTGTTGATGCTAATCTTAATCAATTCACTCTCTTTATTATTATTATCATTACTCTCTCTATTCCTATTTCTTTATTGGTGCTATTATCTTAATCACTCTCTTTATTATTATCATTATCATTACTCTCCATTCCTATTTCCTATATTGATGCTTATTATCTTAATCACTCTCTTTATTATCATTATCATTAATCTCTCCATTCTATTTCTTATTGATGCTATTATCTTAATCACGCTCTTTATTATTATTATCTATTATTACCTCTCCATTCCTATTTCTTATTGATGCTAATTATCTTAATCACGCTCTTTATTATTATTATTATTATTACTCTCTCCATTCCTATTTCTTTATTGATGCTATTATCTTAATCACTCTCTTTATCATTATTACCATTACTCTCTCTATTCTATTCTTTATTGATACTATTATTTAATCACTTTTATATTATCATCATTATTCCTATCGTTATATTACACGTTCAGTAATATCAATACTATTAGATGGTATGATCAAAATGACAGACCATTTAGTTGTATTTATAATTTACAAAATCATTACTATAGTCATGAATATCTGCCACTTAATATGGTGATAACTTAGCTTCACAATCCTTAATATTAGCAAAGTCGTTACCATTTTCATTATAATCATCGTTACTAGCATGATAACCATCAATCTATTATCAATAATCATCAGTCAGTTATAATTGTCATTATGGTTATAATAATCTTCATTACTATTATCAGCATTGTCAATGTTATCTCCACAATCATTTTAGACTATCATTTCAAAAAAATTAGTCTATCATCATTATCATCATTTTAGACTATCATTATCATCATTATCATCATTTTAGACTATCATCAATTTCAAAAAATTTAGTCTATCATCATTATCATCATTTTAGACTATCATCATTTCAAAAAATTAGTCTATCATCATTATCATCATTTTAGACTATCATTATCATCATTATATCACTATAGAACTATCATTATCAATTATCAGTTAACTATCCATCATATATCATCATTATCATCATTTTTAGATATCATATCATCATCATCATTATCATCATTTAGACTATCATCATTATCATCATTTTATATCATTATATCATCATTTTTTAGACTATCATTATCATCATCATTTTAGACTATATCATTTATCATCATTTTATGACTATCTTATCATCATTAGACTATCATTATCATATCTTTATTTTTGACTATATCATCATTTTAGACTATCATTTCATCATTTTTCATTTTAGACTATCATTATCATCATTTTAGACTATCATTATCATCATCATTTTAGACTATCATTATCATCATTTTAGACTATCATTCATCATCATTTTTAGACTATCATTATATCATTATCATCATTTTTTTAGACTATCATTTCATCATCATTTTTTAGACTATCATTATTATTTAGCCTATCTATCATCATTTTATATCATTATCATCATCATTTTAGACTATCATTATCATATCTAATTCATTTAGACTATCATTAACAACACATTATCATCATCATCTATTAGACTATCATTATCATCATCATTTTAGGGACTATCATTATCATCATTTTAGACTATCTCATTATCATATTTTAGGACTATCATTATCATTCATCTTCTTATCATTTCTATTTTTTAGACTATCATTATCATCCATTTTAGACTTATCATTTCATCATCATTTAGACTATCATTATCATCATTTTAGACTATCATATCATCATCATTTTAAGACTATTCTTATCATTATTTTGACTATCATTATCATTATTTTTAGACTATCATATCATCATTTTAGAACTATCATCATTATCATCATTTTTTAGACTATTATCATCATTTTAGACTTCATTATCATCATCATTTAGACTATATCATTCATCATCACTATTTTAGACTATCATTATCATCATTTTAGACTATTTAGATCATCATCATTTTGACTTCATTATCATCATTTTAGACTATCATTATCATCATATTTGTAGACTATCATTATTTATCATCATTTAGACATCATTTATCATCATTTTAGACTTCATTATCATCATTTTAGACTATCATTATCATCATCATTTTTAGGACTATCATTATCATCATTTTTAGACTATCATAGACTATCATTATCATCATTTTCATTTTAGACTATCATTATCCATCATATCATTATCATTATTTTTAGATCATCATATCATCATTTTAGACTATCATTAAATCATTTTATATCATCATCATTTTAGACTAAATCATTATCATTCATTCATTTTTAGACTATCATTATCATCATCATCATTATTAGAGACTATCATTATCATCATTTTAGACTATCATTATCATCATCATTTTAGACTATCATTATCATCATCATCATCATAGACTATTTATCATCATATCATCATTATCATCATTTTAGACTATCATTATCATCATTTTAGACTATCATTATCATCATCATTTTACTATCATCCAATTCATCATTTTAGACTATCATATTATCATTCATTTAGACTTATCATCATTTCATTTTAGCACTATCATTATTCATCATCATATTTAGACTATATCATTATTCATTCATTTTAGACTATCATTATCATCCATTTTAGACTAATTATCATCATCATTTTAGACTATCATTATCATATCATTATATCATTATCATCATTTTAGACTATCATTATCATCATCATTTTAGACTATCATTATCATCATTTTAGACTATCATTATCATCATCATCTCATTCATTCATTTAGACTATCATTATCATCATCATTTTAGACTATCATTATCATCATTTTAAGACTATCATTCATCATCATTTTAACTATCATCATTATCATCATTATATCATTATCATCATTTTAGACTATCATTATCATCATCATTTTAGACTATCATTATCATCATTTTAGACTATCATCATTATCATCATTTTAGACTATTCATTATCATCATCATTTTAGACTATCATATCATCATCATTTTAGACTATCATTTATCATCATCTATCATCATCTCATCATCATTTTAGACTATCATTATCATCATTTTAGACTATCATTATCATCATTTTAGACTATCATTATCATCATTTCTATCAATTCATCATTATATTATTTAGACTATCATTATTATCATTTTCATCATTTATCATCATTTTAGACTATCATCATTTTAGAGTATCATCATTATCATTTTAGACTTTCACCGTTATCATCATTTTTGACAATCAACATTATCATCATTTTAGAGTATCATTATTATCATCATTTTTGACTATCATCATTGTAATCATCATCCTTATCATCATCGCAATCATCAGTACTGTTGTTACTAATACAGTTCTTGTTATTGACATTACTAGTACACTAATCGTGACAACATATGATGCTAGAATTATTGTTATTTTCATCATATATTGTTTTCCTTTTTTTGTTATTTATCCATTTATCCTTATCTTTCCGCCGTCCCTTTTGATATCCACGTCTATCTATGCTTCCTTTCTTCCTCTTTTTCCCTTCTTCCTTGCTTCACTTCCCGCTTCTCTCTCTGTCTCTCTCTGTCTCTCTCTCTCTCTCTCTCTCTCTCTCTCTCTCTCTCTCTCTCTCTCTCTCTCTCTCTCTCTCTCTCTCTCTCTCTCTCTCACTCCTTCATCTATTCTCTCTATCTATCTATCTATCTGTCTACCTATCTATCTATCTGTCTACCTATCTATTTATCTCTCTCTCTCTCTCTCTCTCTCTCTCTCTCTCTCTCTCTCTCTCTCTCTCTCTCTCTCTCTCTCTCTCTTCTTTCTATGTTCCTTTCCCCTCTCTTACCCGTCCTATCGCTCTCCTCCCCTCTTTTTCCTCTACCCTTCCTATCCTTCTTCCCTTTCTCCCCTCTTTTGCTATCCTTCTTCTCATTCCTCCACCCTCCCTCCTCCTCATCATCCATTCTTCTTCCATCCCTTTCCCCCTTTCCTTCCAAATACCCTTCCTTCCTCTCTCCCTCCCTCTCTCCCCCTCATTTCCTCCACCTTCATCATCTTCCTTCCTTTATTCCTATCTTCACTTCTCTCTTCCCTCTGTCCCTCCCCCACATCCGTCTACCTCTTCCTATCCTCTCCCCTCTTATCCCATCCTTTCTACCATCCTCTTCCTCTCTTCCCCTCACCCTCCCCAACCTCCTCTCCTCACCCCCCCCCTCCCACCCCCACTCCTCGCCCCTCCATCACTGTAAAAAAAAAAAAAAAAAAAAAAAAAAAAAAAAAAAAAAAAAAAAGCTGTGAGAGATTTTTTGTCTTGTAGAAAAAAAAAATATGTCGGGGTTTGGGATTGTCAACAACTGAGAAGTGTGATTTCTATTTGTCTTATATTTCTTCTGTTTTTTTTTTTTGTTGTTTTTTTTTTTTTCTGAAGGTCAATTGGTAGTGGAAAAAGTGTGTGTGTGTGTGTGTGTGTGTGTGTGTGTGTGTGTGTGTGTGTGTGTGTGTGTGTGTGTGTGTGTGTGTGTGTGTGTGTGTGTGTGTGTGTGTGTGCGTGTGGTGTGTGTGTGTGCGTGTGCGCGTGTGCGTGCGTGTGCGTGTGCGTGTGCCGTGCGTTGCGCCTGTGCGTGCGTGTGCGTGTCCGGAACCTAAATCAAGTTCAATTTTCAACCCACCCCTAAATTTCCATCACAATCCGTCAGGAACATTTCAAACAAACAAAAATAATCAACCAACAATAAACAATAAATCTATAAACAGAACAAAAAAAAAAGAAGGCACGAATGAATAAGTAAATAATTATATTACAACCCTAGCGAGGTAATTGTAGTCAAGGCGCTATTGATAATATGAGAAAGATAAGTAATGATTGTTATTATGGAATATCACCAATATTCCTGATATCTTCATCATTACTCTCATTATCAATATCAATTTAAAAAAACCATCACATTAATAACCTCACTCCTTGAAAATTTAGGATCTCAATTGCTAAAAAGAAACTTTAAAAAAAAAATATCCCGTTATATGCTCCTCAAGTCGCCCCAGAATTTCGAAAATAGTTGCAGTTGCAGCCTTGCAAGTTGCGAACGCTTGCAACAACACACAACAAGGTCTGAGAATGGCGTGTGTCATTTTCCAATCGGTTTCTTCCAGCATAGAATACCTGTTGCTGCGTAAGGGACTGTGCGAATAGCAGCGGCGGCGTTCCGAACTTTTCGAAAAGCTTCGTTTGCGGTTTCGATGCTTCGTTCCGGTATTGTTTGTCTCGGGAGGAAATTTCGGTGGAGGAGGAAGAGAATTGATTCGTTTTCTTCCTATTCTTCTTTTATTGATTGATTCTTTCACTTAATTTCTATATTTTTTCACTTCTTTATATCTCCCACTTCCTTTTCATACGT
>NW_020868393.1:820084-822584 GCF_003789085.1 Penaeus vannamei
GTGGTGATGTGTGTGTGTGTGGTGTGTGTGTGTGTGTGTGTGTGTGTGTGTGTGTGATGTGTGTGCGTGTTTGTGTGTTGCGTGCGTGTGTATGTGTGCGTCGTGTGTGTGCGTGCTGTGTGTGTGTTGTCGTGTGTGTGTGTTTGTGTTTGGTGCAGTGCCTGTCGCGTGTGTGTTTATCTATACTTACATATCGTTATTATTCTCACCAAAGACTTCTGAATCAAATCCTAATAAACCTGAGGCGAGGAGAGGCGAGGAGGAGAGGAGGCGAGGAAAGGATTAGAGGAGGAGGAGAGGAGGGAGGAGAGGAGGCAGAGGGAGAGAGGAGAGGAGGAGAGGAGAGTAGGAGAGAGGAGAAGAGGCGAGGGAGAGGAGGCGAGAGAGAGGAGAGAGAGGAGGAGAGGATTTAGAGGAGGAGAGGAGGAGAGGGAGGAGAGGAGGCGAGGGGAGGAGGAGGAGGAGAGGGGGAGGCGAGGAGATCCTGAAGCCAGGCGCTCCCCGGGTGAAGGAGAGGAGGCGAGGAGAGGATTAGAGCGAGGAAGAGGAGGCGAGGGGAGGAGAGGAGCCGGTCCGAGGTCGCGCGAAGGGCCTGGCCAGGGAGATAATCCTTTCCTTCCTTCCTCCCTTGCTTCCTTCCTTCCTTCCTTCCTCGCTTACTTCCTTCTTCCTTTCTTTCTTTTCCTTCCTTCCTCTTTGTTCTTTCTTCTTCCTTCCTCGCTTCCTTCCTTTCTCTTCTCCTCCCTCGCTTCCTTTCTTCCTTCCTCGCTTCCTTCATTTCTTCCTTCTTCCTTCCTTCCTCGCTTCCTTCTTCCTTCCTTTCTCCCTCGTTTTCTTCATTCCTCTCCTTCCTTCCTCGCTTCCTTCATTCCTCCCTTCCCTTCTTCTTCCTCCCCTTCCTCCTTCGCTTCCTTTCTTCTTTTCTTCCTTTTTCCTCTCCTTTCTCCTTTACTTTCTTTCTTATTTCCTTCCTTCTTCCTTTCCTCCCTCCTCGTTTTTTTTCTTCCTCGCTTCCTCCTTTCCTTCTTTTGTCTTCCCTCCTTCTTCTTCCTCCCTTCCTCCTTCCTTCCTTCTCTCCTTCCTTCTGCCTCCCTCTCCATCCTTCGCTTCCTTCCTTCCTTTTCTCCCTCACTTCCTCCTTCAATCCTTCCTTGCCTTCCCTCTCTCCTTCCTTCTTTCCTTCCTTCTTACCCACTTGCCTCCCTCCCTTACCTTCTTCGTCCTTCATTCTTTCCCTTTTTCTTTCTTCCTTCTTCCTTCCCAGCATTCCTTCCTTCCAATCTCCCCGTATCCCCCACTTCCTCTCATCCTTCCTCCCTTTTCCTCTTTCCTTTTCTCTCTCCTTCATTCCTATCATTCTTTTCTCCCCTTCTTTCACTTCTCCTTACCTCCCTCACTCCCTCCCTCACTCCCTTTCTTCCTTCCTCATTCTTTCCCTCGCCCTTTTCTTCCTTACTCCTCTCTCCTATCTTCCTTCCTTTCTTCCTTCCTTCCTTCCTTTCTTCTTCTTCTCTCGCCTATATTCTTTCTCCCTAATTCTCTTCTTGCCTTCCCTCCTTCCCGTTTCCTTCCTTCCTTCCCTTCGTCCTCCTAATCTCCTTCACACTCTTCCCTCCTTTGTATCTCCATCTTTCTTCTCATTCTCATTCCCTTCTTTCCTTCTTCCTTTCTCCTTCACACATTTCCTTCCTTTCTTCCTTCCCTTCGCCCCTTTCTCTCCTTCACTCGCTTTCTTGTCGTTTTTATCCCTCACTCTTTCCGTTTCTTCTCTCTCTTGCTTCCCTCATTCTCTCCTCTCTCCTGCTCCCTTCCTCTCTCCTCTCTCCCTCACTCCTCTCCTCCCCTCCCTTCCTTCCTCACTCCCTCACACCCCACACCCCCACTACTCTCCTCCCTCCTTCCTTCCTCTCTTCCTCCTCAACCCTCACTCCCCCAATCCTCTCCTCCCTTCCTTACTCTCTCCTCTCCTCTTCTCTCACACCCTCTTCCTCTCTCCTCTCTTCTGCTCCCCTTCCCTCCTTCCCTCACTCCTCCCCTCCCTTCCTTCCTCTCTCCCTCACACCCTCACTCCCCCACTCTTCTCCTCTCCTCTCTTCCTTCCTCTCCCCCTCTCCCTCACTCCCCCACTCTTCTCCTTCCTCCCTTCCTTCCTCACTCCTCCTCCCTTCCTTCCCTCCTTCCTCACTCCTCCTTCCCTTCCTTCCCTCTCCCTCACTCCCTCACTCCCCCACTCTTCTCCTCCCTTCCTTCTCTCACCTCCACACCCCACTCTTACCTCTCCTCCTTCTCACTCTTCTCCTCCCTCCCCCCTTCCCTCCCTTCCTCCCTTCCTCCTATCTCCCTCACTCCCTCACTCCCCCTTCTCCTCCTCCCTTCCTTCCCTCTTCTCACTCTTCCTCCTCCCTCCTCCCCTCTCTCCTCTCTCCTCCCTCCCCTTCCTTCTCTCTTCCCCTCACACCCTCACTCCCCCACTCTTCTCCTCCCTTCTTCCTTCTCCTCT
>NW_020868393.1:827584-837584 GCF_003789085.1 Penaeus vannamei
GTTAAATTAGCTCTGCTAGCCTCCCCTCTACCCATCATCCATCACCCTCGCTATGGCGTAACCCTATGGGTCACGTTATCAAATTAGCGTATTCTGGGGAGCCTATCTCTTGCGAGGAGGCTCTCCAGAATATCTTCATTATCACTGAGGTGGCAGTCACACACCTCTTTAAGGTCCATAATGGCTTCAAAGTGACAGTTGCCAAACCGAACACTTGACCCCATTTCTTTCGGCCGACGGCCAAAGAAAGTTAAAAGACCACGGCTTCTCACCTGTTCCCTCCCCCGAGATGAAGGCTAAATGTACGATCGTGGCCAAAAAGATCGACAAGACGATCCCCCCACGATCGTGCGTCCATCTGCCAGGAGGTTTTCCGTCAAGAACGGTGTCACTGTTCTCGACGTCTATAAGCCACCCGAGTCGCGAATCGTCAAGATTCGCGTCTCATCCCCCCGAGGAAGCCCAGAAACTTCTCTCTCGGGGACTCATGATGTTCAATACATCGGTCCCCACCTACAACCTGGAACCCGAATGCTTTATTCACATCGACCAATGCCTAAACTGCTACCGCTTCCACCACAAAAAACACCAGTGCACACACCCCCAGAGATGCTCTCGGTGCGCCGGCGACGGTCATTTCTTCGCCAGGTGCACTGAAAGCATCAAATGCTGCAACTGCGAGGGATCGCATGTCGCAGTTAGTGGATCCTGCCCTAAACGGAAGGAAATACTCAAGGCAAAACGAGCTGAGCTCCGCCAAGACACAAACACTGTACCTTCCTACGCAACAACAGCTGCCACACGACCTGCTCAGACCAGTACACCCAGACGACCCACGACTTCCCCTCGGACAATTCTGCCCACACAACCCCCAACAAGCACTCTCACAAACACAAACCCAAAAAATCCAAGCCATCTTACACGTAAGCCTCATTGCTGCCAAGTACAACGCAAAAAGATTCGCAAACATTGTCCCTATCATGCTACAGAGAAACGGCTTCCCCAGCATTATTGTCCCTGAGGAAATCTTTGAAGACGAAAACCTTTACATCCCTGAGTACACCACAACAAACACAGAAACCACAGGAAATGAGGTGACAGACACTCACCCAGAGCCTCATTCTTCCTCACAACATCGACACCTCGTTTTGCAACCTCAGCCACAACGAAAACAAAAAGAAACTGCACAAGCACGCCAAACTACAAAAACCACTGATCACAAACGCAAACAAACCACACCACCATCCATGCACACAAAAAAAGACAAGAAGGATCCTCCTGCCCTGAAGCTCGTCGTCGCAGATTGGATGACACCATTCTCGACGACGATAGTAGCGACTCCGACATCGATGTCGAGAGCGTTCTCGAGGCCGGGCTTGGGCTCTCGGCTGGAGCCATGCTCCCTGCCAGGGACCCTGGGACAGCGCGGAAGCATCGGGAATTTGCCGCCGATTCCCCAGGACTTCCGCGTCGGTTCACAGGACTCCCTGCCTGACCTCGAGGAGCCGTCGATCGCGCATCGATCGCGGAGCCGCTACAGGGCTCAGGTAACACCACGCAAGGTACACCCAGGTAGAATGGGTGTACCTTGAGTGGCTAACTGACGACCGACCGAGCCGACGCGAGTTCTTCACCCCGGTGGAGGACCCCGTGTTGGCTAGGTCGATCTAGACGCGCAATCCCACGCACGAGCTGCATCTAAACAAAACAAAAACTCTCTCCTTCACACACAAACATTTTACTCTCACTAACAACAAGCACAACTCCAGCTTGTTCTGATGGAATAAAGCACTCAGACGGTTCCCTGTAGTGGGTCGTGACCGATATTACACGTCTGAACTCGCGAGGAAGCCTCTCGCTTCCTCCTTAACATCCCTGTGGGGTGAGTTGGCCTGTAGACAGACCAACAAACTCCGTGCTTGACTCACCACTGGCTGGATGGACTCACCCTCCATCCTTCGTTCCGGCAGATCAGGTTTAGGCCGCGATCTCTTTCTTTGGCATGGGACAGGAAATGCAGTCTTCGGGTTTTGCAGCATCACTTTGAAGCCACCTTCTACTCATTCCTTTCAATTTTTCCCCTTCCCCTATCCACTCGTTTTTTTCATTTTTCAGTGTTCAGTTTTGTGTTCTCTTTTCTGTCTGTTCAGTTTTTGTTTTTGTTTGGTTTTTGTTGTCCTGTACCTTTTTAATCTCACAAATAAAAGTAATCTCCCCCAGGTACTGCCCTCTCTTATCCCCGTTTTTAAATACCTTCACCTCGTCTCCTGACGCTTGTGACACCACCTCACCCCTCACCCTCACCCTCATTCATACCATATCCCTGCCATAGCGTTGACCCTCATCCTATCCTTACCCTGACATCCCGCTGGTTTCGGTTTCCGACACGTGGCGCTTGCTGCTAGTACTCGTGCCAGGACCACAAATCCTTTAGCGTAAGGGTTTGTGCGAGCCGAGGAAAGAAGCGTCACGGCCAGTGGAGTTAACCAAATCGTGGTGAGGCCGCCCGAGCCGCCGCCCCTCCGGAAGACCTGCGGCCGAGGAGAGAGAAATCTCCTCTCGACCCGGGCGGGAGTGGCCAGCCTCTGTGTGGCCTCACTCGAACTTCATCCTGCTTCAGCGTGATGGTTAGCCGAGGGACAGCTCTGGAGCCACGGTCGAGAGGCCGTGGCTCCGAGCATACCGCAGATGGCGCCAAAAACCTGCTAACTTCTCTCCCCTCCCCCTCAGTTAGCCGAGAGGCTCCGTGGACGCAATAGCGGGGCTCCGCGCCCCGTGGGAAAATTGTGGCGAGGCGAGCCGCGCTCAAGGTCGTGGGGTATTCCCCGCGCCACGAGTCGCGACCTTGCCTCGCCGCACGATCCCGCGGGGTGCGCCGCGCGGCGAACACGCGAGCCTGCCGATGGCGCTGAGCCCCTCGATCCTTTTCCTCTTTCAACAAACCCACTCCACTATTACCCCAGGTTTACCCCGCAGGCTGGGTGAAGCCCCGGCTCCTTCTTCTCCTCCTGAAATTCTTTTCCTCCTCCTTATCCTTCTCCTATCCCCACTCTTCCTTCCCCCCCCTCTTCTTTCCATTTTAGTTAGTTAGATTTCAGTGCGTAAATCCTTAGGATCTTCTTCCATGCTGTGGTTACTAAAACATTTATATTCACTGCATCGTTTCCAAGTGTTCTCAAGCCCTTTCACTTTTGTTTTGCTTTGTTTTTCTTTCTAGTATTTTCATCATGTTGTATAAACATAATGAATATGTCCCTTGTTATCTCTCGGTGCTTCAAATTGCTATTTTTAACTTAATTTGAGTTTTCAATTGTCATGAACTGGATCTAAGCATTTCATATTGCATTAAGCTGTCTAGATAATTGCTTCTGATTAATCGTATACCATCCACGTATGTTTCAAGAACTAAATTTGGACTTAATTTACGATATTTATTTAACAAATGTAAAAGGTCAGCAATTTTTACATGTTTCAGACAAATTACACTTCTACTTATAGCTGTACGTTGATATAAGTCATATACAGTTTTTTTTATACGTATCATATCAACGAATAATATAAAGTTTTATTTTTAGAACACTAAATGCCTAAGAAAAGATTATAGAATGTGCAATTCATATTTCTGTAGAGATACAACAATCTTTTATCACCAATTGTTATTCCAGAAAAAAAATAATAATGAAATGCAATTCAAAAATCTTTATCGTGCATGTCTCCTGCTTTGTTGTTGTTGCCTTTAGAAAACTGTTTTATGTTGTGACGTGTTTTGTGCTGGTTATGTGGCTTTTCATTATCTATTTAAGTGGTCCCGCGTGAGTAGATGGAATGCACATGACATGGAGGACGAAGAAAAACGTTTTCAGAGATACGTACACATAGATACATACACATTTACACACGCATAAACAAACACACACACAGAAACATACACACGCACAAACATACACATGCACAAACATACACACACACACACACACACACACACACACACACACACACACACACACACACACACACACACACGGACACACACATATATATACACACACACGTTTATATATTTATGTATGTTTATATATATGTGTGTGTGTTTGTATAGATAGATAGATAGATATAGATACACACACATACACACATAAGCACACACACAATTCTATCAGTTGGCTACGACCACACCCTCAGAGTAGAGTAGCGAGAACCCCCCCCCCCGTCGCCCTCCCACCCACCCCCACTCCCCCTCACCCCCCCCCCCCCCCGAGCAGACGACTCGCCCAGCCTCATCGCCCCGGTTGGTATCGAGGCAGCAGTTGCCAGAGAGAGATGATGACCTCCGCGGGAAAAGTTTGTGGGAATGACCTCGTTTGACCTCACTCGGCTCGTGTTGGGATGCCCGTGTTTTTTTTTTCTGATCTTTGGGAAACTTTTTTTTTTTTTTAAGGGAATTTGGATATATTTGCTTAGTCTGCGGAAGGGAAGAAAAGTTGAATCGTGTTATGTGAATTCTTTTGAAGGGAATTAGTTTAGGAAGTGTATCGTTTCACAAGCAGGTATAGAACATGAAACTTTTCTTTCATTTGCAAAAACATATACATTCATATACATACACGTGTGTGTGGGGGAATATAAATATAAATATATATGTGTGTGTGTTTGTATGTGTGTGTGTGTGTGTGTGTGTGTGTGTGTGTGTGTGTGTGTGTGTGTGTGTGTGCGTGTGTGTGTGTGTGTGCGTGTGTGTGCCCCAATATAAACCTGCAAACTCACTGAAAAAAATCCGTATGACACAAAGCTTCGAAACACGACTGTGCGAATTACCCGAGCCTACGCGAAGCTTCGAGACGCATCGAAGCCCTCCCTCCGAAGCTCCGAATCCCTGCCTCGAAACACCGCGCTCCACCCGCCCTCAGCAGACGAAACCAACGAAGGTAAACACATCAAAACGAGAACGCACATTCGCATAATCTCTCTGCCTGGAGGACCTTGTCAACATCCTACACTGAGGGGAATCCTGCTTGGGATTACAGATTCTCTAAGCGACTTTTTAAGATATCCTACGACCTCGAGGGGAGGAGAGAGGGGAGAAAAAGCGAGGGGAAAAGGAGGGAGGGTTGTCTCTCCCCTCTCTCCCTCGGACCAATGAAAAACGTATATACTGCCCGGAAAGCAAAAACAGCTTGGAAAGGCATTACGGAAAGGTTCTTTTCTCCGTGTTTTGGTGTGTGTGTGTGTGTGTGTCGTGTGTGTGTGTGTGTGTGTGTGTGTGTGTGTGTGTGTGTGTGTGTGTGATGTCGTGTGTGTTGTGTTTTGTCTTGTTTTGAAATTTCTTTTGCTTATTGCTGGCTTTAACATTTTTCTTCCTGTGTCATCCCCCTCTCTCTGTACGTCTCTCTCTCTCTCTCTCTCTCTCTCTCTCTCTCTCTCTCTCTCTCTCCTCTCTCTCTCTCTTCTCTCTCTCCTCTCTCTCTCTCTCTCTCTCTCTCTCTCTCTCTCTCTCTTTCTCTTACTTCTCTCTCTCCTGTACTTTCTCTCCTCTGTCTCTCTCTCTCTCTCTCTCTCTCTCTCTCTCTTCTCTCTTCTCTCCTCTCTCTCTCTCTCTCCTCCTCTCTCTGTTGTGTGTGTGTGTGTGTGTGTGTGTGTGTGTGTGTGTGTGTGTGTGTGTGATATATATAAGTAAACGTGTGTGTACGTGTTTTATATAAACACAGACACAGACTAATGCAGAAATCATCAGTGCTTTACAACAACAAATCCAACTTCGTATTTTCTCACTTCACACACAAAGTCGTCAAAAAGAACCTCATTTTTACTCTTAATTTTCCTCTTTGACGCAGCCATCGATGGAGCGAGGTCAAGGGTCAAGGCTGCACGTGGACGCTCTAATTTTCTATTATGCATATAATGATCTTTTCGCCTGTGGATTCTTATCCTCTTCTGTCTATTACGGATCGATAGTTATGTAGATCGATAGAGATCAACACTTTACATGAATATATGAATTTATTTACATCTAATTATCTTCTTCCTCACATCTTACACACACGCACACACACGTACATACAAAACACACAAACACTCACGCACACGCACAAAAAACACACACACATACGCACACACACACACATACGCACACACACACACACATACACAACGCACACATACATACACACCCACACAAACAAACACACACACAAACACAACAAACACAAAACACACACAACACACACACACACACACACACACACACACACACACACACACACACACACACACACATAATATATATATATATATATATATATATATATATATATATATATAATATATATATATAATGTAAATAGCCAATAAGACCTTTTAACAGGCCCTACATACCCAAACAATGTGCCGTTCCAACAAAAGCAGTACATTTATTTACTTACGCCTTCAAATATTTCCTTTTTTTTCACATTTTTCCTCTAAACTAAACCAGTTACTTTCACGTATAACCAAATAAAGAATATGTTAGAATGTCGTTCAAAATCTATACAAAATGTTACGTGCATTTTTCGTACAGCGAAATCTAGAATTCCACTGCTATGTACAAAACAATAAATCCAATATTTGTGTGTGTGTGTGTATGTATATATGTGTGTGGTGTGCTGTGTATATATATATAATATATATATATAATATATATATATATATATATATATATATATATATATATATATATATATATATATATTATATATATATATATTATATATATATATATATATATATTATATATATAATATATATATTATATATATATATATATATAATATATATATAATATACAAATTATATTATATGCATATATATTATATATATATAATATATATATATATATATATATATATATATATATATATATATATATAATATATATAAATAATATATATACATACATATATATATATTATATGTAAATGGTGTGTTTCCGCGCGCGCGCGTGTGTGGTGTTGTGTGAAGTTGTTATTTTGTGTTATGCTTGTCCATTTGAATGCATAATCCCTGCGCTGAGCCTCAAATTTTCACAATCCGGTCGCATGTACAGGAAGCGAAGAGAACACCAGCCGAGGAGAATGAGAGCGCAAGATAGATAAAGTAAGAAAGCAAGACACAAAAAAAAGGAGAAGAGAAAAGGAAGAAAAATTCTCTCGTTTGTGAGTTTCCCTTCGTCCAGAGGAAGAAGGAAACAAGAAGGACTGGAGAGTGTGCATTATAGATGGAGGAGAAAGAATGAGAGAGTGAGAGAGAGAAGAGAGAGAGAAGGGGAGGACAGAGAGAAAGAGGAGAAGGTGAGAAAGAAGAGAGAGAAGAGAAGAGAGAGACGGGGGAAAGAGAGAGAAGAAGAGAAGGAGAAGAGAAAAGAGGAGAAGAGAGGAAAGAGCAGAGAAGATAGAGAGAGAGAGGGAAATAAAAGGGAGAGGATAAGGAGAGAGGGAAGGAAAAACAAAAGAAGAGAAGATGAAAGAGAAAAAGAGAAGAAAATATTGAGAAAGAGAGCGAGAGAAAGAGAGAAAAGGACATACACAGGAATGACAGGGGGGGGCGAATCAACAGAGAAGGGAATGGAAGAAGGGAGAGAGAGAGAGAGACTAAAACACATTCGGAGAGAAAGAGAGAGAGGAGGAGTTGAAAGAGAAAGAGAAAGAAAAAGAGAGAGAAAAAACACGAAGGAAAAGACACACAATACAGAAAAAAAACATACGAAAAGAAAGAAAGTAAAAAAAAGAAGAAAAGACTCGAAAAAAAAAATCAGAAACGCGAAAAGAGAGAAAGTAAAAAAAAAAAAAAAAAAAAAAAACGAAAAAAGAAATCAAAACGCGAAAGAGAGAGACAAGTAAAAAAAAAAAAAAAAATCAGAAACCCAAACACACAAACAACGAAAACAAAAATCTCGACGCAGCAGAGATACAGAATATAGAGACTCTTATTCCCCGCGGAAAGAGGAGACAGACAAGCACCAACATTCCCTCAGATTCCGACGGGAGGAACCACGGAAGAGAATGGGTGGGGAGGTGGGTTGGTAGCAAGGGGGAGCGGGGAGGGTGGGTTGGGGAGTGGGGAGGGTGTGGTTGGGGAGCGGGGAGGAGGTGGGTTGGGGAGGTGGGTTGGGGAGTGGGAGGGTGGGGAGCGGGAGGGTTGCTCGGGTGGGTGGGGAGTGGGGAGGGGTGGTTGGGGAGCGGGGAGGGTGGGTTGGGGAGTGGGGTTGGGGGGTGGGTGGGGACGGTGGGTTAGTGGGGGGTGTGGGGAAGCGGGGAGCGGGGGGGTGGGTTGGGGAGCGGGGAGGGTGGGTTGGGAGCGGGAGGGTGGGTTGGGGAGCGGGGAGGTGCCGGGTTGGGAGAGGGAAGGGTGGTTCGGGTGGGTGGGGAGCGGAGGGTGGTTGGGGAGTGGGAGAGGGTGGGTTGGGGAGTGGGGAGGAAGTGGTTGGGGATAGGAGGGTGGGTTTGGGGAGTGGGGAGAGGGGGTTGGGAGCGGGGGAGGGTGGGTTGGGGGACTAGGAATTGGGCTCACGGGGGGTTGGAGGGAGGGAGAGGGTGGCAACGGTGGGTTGGGGAGTGGCAGGAGGTGGGCCTCAGGGGTGGGTTGGGGCCGGGAGGGTGGGCTCACGGGTTGGGGAGTGGGAGGGTGGGCTAGGTGGGTTGGGAGTGGGAGGAGGGGTGGGTTGGGGAGCGGGGAGGGTGGGTTGGGAGGGTGGGCTTGGTGGGGTGAGAGAGGAAGGGTGGGTCACGGTGGGGTTGGGAGGGGGAGGTGGCTACGGGTGGAGGTGGGAGGGTGGGTTGGGGAGGCGGTGGAGTGAGGGTGGGGGGGAAGTTGGGTGGGGTTGGGGAGGCGGGGAGGGTGGGCTCAGGTGGGTTGAGGAGCGGGGTGGTGGGGGTTGGGGTGATGGGAAAGAGGGCTGGACTAGACCGGGTGTGGCCTAGGTGGGTAGAGAAGTGGAGAAGGAGCCGGGGTGGGCTAAAAGAGCTAGGTGGAATAAAGAAGGTCTGGCGCGTGGACTGAGGTGGGTTAGAGGGGTGGGGGCCGGGTATGCTGGGCGTGGAAGAGGGGTGGGCTAGGAGTGGAATAGGAGGCCGGGTGGGGCTGGCGTGGAACTAGGCGTGGGAGGTAGGGTGGGCCACGGGGTGGACTGAGGGTGGGTTAGGGTGGGTTGAGGTTCGGTGGGTGGGGGGCGTGGACTGAGGGTGGGCTAGGGAGGCGTGCAAGACGATCCGCGAAGAGACGGAGACAACAGCTGTGTTCTCTCCGGATAACTTCACACACTTTTAAAGTTTTCTCCGCATGCTCTCGGATCCCACAAGGGCTATTTATGATGCTGTGCCATGCTGTCGGTCATGCAGCGGAGAGAAGAACTTGCTTGCCAGGATTTGTTGTTTCATGTGATTGCATTTATAATTTCCGAGCTGCATGGTAGTTCTTTAAAATCGCGTTTGTTTGTTAGAGCAAAAATCTTTATACAAAATTAGGTAATGTATTAAGATATATATATATGTTATATATATATATATATATATAATATATATAATATATATATATATATATATAGAGAGAGAGAGAGAGAGGAGAGAGAGAGAGAGAGAGAGAGAGAGAGAGAGAAGAGAGAGAGAGAGAGAGAGACAGAGACAGACAGACAGAGAGAGACAGAGAGAGAGAGAGAGAGAGAGAGAAAGAGAGAGAGAGAGAGAGAGAGAGGGAGAGAGAGAGAGAGAGTTATATTCATATTTGTTAATATACTGAGATGATTTCTATTTACATACTCGCACACGTATATAATATATACATGTCCATTTAAATACGCACACACTTGCTAACAATAACAATAACTATTTCTCAATGAATACCCTCTCTGTCATTATTATACTAACGCTATTAACCACTATGTCTGTCTTTCTCTCTGTGTATGTATCCTCCTGAATCTATATCTATCTATCTATCTTTCACATTTCTGTATCGATTATGGTTACCGTGTTTG
>NW_020868393.1:845084-847584 GCF_003789085.1 Penaeus vannamei
CAATTATAATGATAATTATGATAATAGCGATTATAGTAATAATAATGATGATGGAATAAAAATATCAACAGCAATGATGATAATGATTGTAATAATTATGATATTAATAGAAATCATATCAATAATAATGATATTAATAATGAATATAATGGCAATAACACTAATATCAATAATGATTAATAATTAATAATTATAACGATAATGACATTGATGACAACAATCATACTAGCAATAATGTTGATAACAATAGTAATAGTAATAATAACAACAGCAACATCTGCAACAGTAACAACAACAACAACAACAATTGCAATAGTACTGATAACATTTATCCATAATTCAATCATATATATAACTCTGCGGTGTTTCTTACGTCGTATTTCAGTTACTAAGTGATTGTTCTTTTCTTTTAAATGATATATTATAGATCGTAATAATGTTATGATCTAGATTGACTCTGCAATACTATTATATAATGCTTCGACCATGTATCGAATGTACTACAGCTTGCCCACGCCTGTGCAGTTAGCCAGGGTGGTAAATAAAGGACTAAACTAAACTATGTGATTGTTCTTTTCTTTTAAATGATATATTATAGATCGTAATCATATTATGATCTAGATCTCCATAATACTATTATATAATGCTTTGACCAGGCATCGAATGTACCACAGCTTGCCCACGCCTCTGCAGTTAGCCAAGGTGGTAAATAAAGGACTAAACTATACTAAGTGATTGTTCTTTTCTCTTAAATGATATATTATAGATCGTAATCATGTTATGAAATGGACTGACACTGCAATACTATTATATAATGCTTCGACCATGTATCGCATGTACCACAGCTTGCCCACGCCTCTGCAGTTAGCCAAGGTAGTAAATAAAGGACTAAACTAAACTAAGTGATTGTTCTTTTCTTTTAAATGATATATTATAGATCGTAATCATGTTATGATCTAGATTTCCACTGCAATACTATTATATAATGCTTTGACCAGGCATCGAATGTACTACAGCTTGCCCACGCCTCTGCAGTTAGCCAAGGTGGTAAATAAAGGACTAAACTATACTAAGTGATTGTTCTTTTCTTTTAAATGATATATTATAGATCGTAATCATGTTATGATCTAGATCTCCATAATACTATTATATAATGCTTTGACCATGTATCGAATGTACTACAGCTTGCCCACGCCTGTGCAATTAGCCCTAACTCAGCATATCCAATTTACCATTTCTTCCTGAATCCCAATTTACCATCGCTCGTAAACACAATGGTAAATGACCGCTGGTAAATGGGTTACGATCGTATGTTAGTGAATCCGGTCCCAGGCTGGTAAATAAAAGACTAAACTAAAGCCTGATATATTTTTTTAAAGTAGTCTAAGGAGCTATGTCATTATCTATTTGTCGTTATCTATCTCATGGAAATGGATGATAATCTACTATCGTATTTTTTTCATACGATGTTCGGATGTTATGACGAACAAATGCACTGTAGTTTCAACACTATTTAGCATTCATTCTATTTAGCGTTTTAGAGCATTAAATAACGTGTATATGATGAACGTAGGATACATTTTATCTAAGAAAGATCTATATAATAAATATGTAAAGATCTATATAATAAAAAAATATACAATAAATATCTATATAATAAATAATATACAATAAATATCTATATAATAAATAATATACAATAAATATCTATACAATAATTAATATACAATGAATATCTATATAATAAATAATATACAATAAATATCTATCATAATATATATCAATAATATAATAAATAATAATACAATAAATATCTATATAATAAATATAATACAATAAATATCTATATAATAAATAATATACAATAAATATATATAATATAATATACAATAAATATCTATATAATAAATAAATACAATAAATAATCTATATAATAAATAATTAACAATAAATATCTATATAATAAATAATATAAATATCTACAATAAATATATATAATAATAATATATAAATATCTATATAATAATAATATACAATAAAATATCTATATAATAAAATATACAATAAATATCTATATAATAAATCAATAATATAATATAATAAATAATATACAATAAAATATCTATATAATAATAATATACAATAAAATATCTATATAATGATATACAATAAATATCTATATAATAAAATATATACAATAAATATCTATATAATAAATAACATAAATAATATCTATATCAATAAATATCTTATTAATAAATAACAATAAATAAATATCTATATAATAAAATAATATACAATAAATATCTATATAATAAATAATTACAATAATATCTATATTAAATAATTACAATAAATATCTATATAATAAATGATATACAATAAATATCTATATAATAATTAATATGCAATAAATATCTATATAATAAATAATATACAATAAATATCAATATAATAAATAATTACAATAAATATCTATATAATAAATAATATACAATAA
>NW_020868393.1:855084-859632 GCF_003789085.1 Penaeus vannamei
ATCTCTATTCCGTTGCTTATAATTAGTTCACCTTGGAGTTCCGGTAATTAAGGGGTGATTAAGGAAGATGTCGGAGAGATAATTACTTAGGATCAAGAGGAATAAATTGGCTTAGAAAAGAGAAGGGAAAGTGTGGAAGTCAGAGTTAGATAAATAATAATAATAATAATAATAATTGCTGTTAGAAAATGTTTACTGAGAGAATTGGTTGAGTTCGAGTGTTTTTTTTTTCTCTGTCTGTCTATCAGTCTATATGTATATCTATCTCATTTTCACTTCTTACCTTCTGTCTCGCTTTCGTTCTCTCTTGTTTTGTCTGTCTGTCTGTCTCTGTTTCTGTCTCTGTCGCTGCCTCTCTCTATCTATCTATCTACCTGTCTATCTCTATCTACCTATCTATCTCTATCTATCTATCTATCTATCTATCTCTATCTATCTATCTATCTATCTATCTATCTATCTATCTATCTATCTATCTATATCTATCTATCTATCTATCTATCTATCTATCTATCTATCTATCTATCTATCTATCTATCTATCTATCTATCTATCTATATCTATCTATCTATCTATCTATCTATCTATCTATCTATCTATCTATCTATATCTATTATCTATCTATCTATCTATCTATCTATCTATCTATCTATCCTATCTATCTATCTATCTTCTATCTATCTATCTATCTATCTATCTATCTATCTATCTATCTATCTATCTATCTATCTATCTATCTATCTCTATCTATCTATCTATCTATCTATCTATCTATCTATCTATCTATCTATCCTATCTATCTATCTACCTATCTATCTACCTATCTCTATCTCTCTGTCTATGTATCTCTATTTTTCTTTCTTTCCTTCTGCCACAAACAAAGAGAATGTCGACCTCGTTATCTGCGTTTTTTTGTTGTTGTTGTTGTTGTTGTTGTTTTTTCGTTTTTTTCGTTTTTTTAGTTTTTTCGTTTTTTTCTTGTTTTTTTTTCGTTTTTTTTTTTTACGACGCTTCTGTAGATCGGTAGTTTCTTGTACCGAGAACTATGTCACATTACTAGTAGAAGCAAAATAGAAACTACCTGGTTTAAATAAGATTTTTTTTCTATCCACGTCCTGAACACTGACAGAAAATGAAAACGTAACAGATCTATAAGGAACGTAATTAAAACTATTAGAACGAAAACATATTTGGTCATATAAGTCAGATCTATAAGGAACGTAATTAAAACTATTAGAACGAAAACATATTTGGTCATATAAGTCGGTCTGTTTATTCCCATCCCCTTTACTCCTCTTGTGAGAGAATAGTCTTTGTATAGTCTTTATATATAAGTAAATATATAGATAAATAATAGATAGATAGATAAGTAAATAGACTGATAGATAAGTAAACAGATAGACAGATAAGTAAATAGACTGATAGATAAGTAAACAGATAGACAGATAAGTAAATATATAGATAAATAATAGATAGATAGATAAGTAAATAGACTGATAAATAAGTAAACAGATAGACAGATAAGTAAATAGATAGATAGATAAGTAAACAGATAGACAGATAAGTAAATAGATAGATAAATAAGTAAACAGATAGACAGATAAGTAAATAGATAGATAGATAAGTAAACAGATAGACAGATAAGTAAATAGATAGATAGATAAGTAAACAGATAGACAGATAAGTAAATAGATAGATAGATAAGTAAACAGATAGACAGATAAGTAAATGGATAGATAGATAAGTAAACAGAGAGACAGATAAGTAAATGGATAGATAGATAAGTAAACAGATAGACAGATAAGTAAATAGATAGATAGATAAGTAAACAGATAGACAGATAAGTAAATATATAGATAGATAAGTAAACAGATATAACATAAATCTATAAGGAACAAAGACTATTTATATATTATATAAATCTATAAGGAACGTAATTACAGATATTCGATTGAAAACATATTTGGTCATGTAAGTCGGTCTGTTTATTCCCATCCCCTTTTCTCTTCTTCTGAGAAAATAGTCTTTGTTATTAATGGATTTTACTCCTATTATTGGATTATCAATTTCCTCTAGAGTTTGTAAAACAAAGACTGACTTGCAAGGATCTGTCTAATTACAGTGATTAGAACTTTTGATTAAGTCTTGAATTGCAAGGATTGTAAGACCGAAGTCACGGTTATTCTCTTATGAGTCATGTTTATTAAGTCATTTTATATTTTATCATATATTTTATCATATATTATATTTTATCATGTCATTAAGTCATGGTTATTCTCTTATGAGGATTATAGTCCACGAGTCCTAGTTCTTATCCCTGTCTATCCTATGAACTATTATTCGTGACCATTTTAAGGGCGTGTGTGTGAGGAGAAAGAGACTTCAAGAAAAAGGGAGATTGAAGGAGAGAGATTGAAGGAGGCGTGAAGAGGAAAGGGGAAAGGGAGAAGAAGTGGGGTGGCATAGATGAAAAGGGAATGAGGGGAGGGAAGGAAGGACAGAAGAGAAAGAAAGAGGTGGGGAGTGCTAAGGGGGGGGCTACTGGAGGGAGAGGGGGTGCTACTGGAGGGAGAGGGGGGGCTACTGGAGGAGAGGGGGGGCTACTGGGAGGGAGAGGGGGGGCTACTGGAGGGAGAGGGGGGGCTACTGGAAGGGAGGGGGGGGCTACTGGAGGGAGAGGGGGGGCTAACTGGAGGGAGAGGGGGGCTACTGGAGGGAGAGGGGGGGCTACTGGGGGAGAGGGGGGGGCTACTGGAGGGGAGAGGGGGGGGCTACTGGAGGGAGAGGGGGGCTACTGGAGGGAGAGGGGGGGCTACTGGGGAGAGGGGGGGGCTACTGGAGGGAGAGGGGGGGCTACTGAGGGAGAGGGGGGGCTACTGAGGGAGAGGGGGGCTACTGGAGGGAGAGGGGGGGGCTACTGGAGGGAGAGGGGGGGCTACTGGAGGGAGAGGGGGGGGCTACTGCTACTGGAGGGAGAGGGGGGCTACTGGAGCTACTGGAGGGAGAGGGGGGGCTACTGGAGGGGGGGGGCTACTGAGGGAGAGGGGGGGGGCTACTGGAGGGAGAGGGGGGGCTACTGGAGGGAGAGGGGGGCTACTGGAGGGAGGGGGGGGCTACTGGAGGGGGGGGGCTACTGGAGGGGGAGGGGGAGGGGAGGGGGGGGGTACTGGAGGGAGAGGGGGGTACTGGAGGGAGAGGGGGGAGGAGGGAGGGGGGGGCTACTGGAGGGGGAGGGGTCTGGAGTAATGGATGGGAGGGGGGGGGGAGGGGAGGAGTGATAGGGAGGTTGTACTTTCTGGAGAAAATCTACGTGTTATATGCAGGTATTACGTTATGCTGCCCTACAGTGGTTAGGCCGGTATCACACAAGCTGTATTATCGATCTGAATGCAGCATAATGATCAATAATGATATTAATTAATAATAATAATAATAACAATAATAATAATGATCATAATAACGAATGAATGATCATAAAAGAACTATATTCGTGGAATTATCGAAATTATCAAATTATCAAAATTATCGATCTGAATGATCATAATGATCAATAATAATATTAATGAAGAATAATATTAATAATAATAATAATAATGATCATAATAACGAATGAATGATCATAAAAGAATAAATAAACATGAAATAAGAAATAAGAAATAATAAAGATGAAATAAAGATGAAATAATAAAATAAATAAATAATAATGAATAAATGAAAAGATGAAATAAGTCTCGCTCACCCGGTTTGACTGACGCTCGACAAATCAAACTGTCTGAGCATACGAACCGCTAATAAATAAAACAAAATCAAACATATAAAACTATATAAAATAATAAAACAAAATATAAAATATAAAATAAAAAATAGAATATAAAATGATAAAGCAAAATCAAACTGTCTGAGCATACGAACCGCTAATAAATAAAACAAAATCAAACATATAAAACTATATAAAATAATAAAACAAATATAAAATATAAAATACAAAATCAAGCATATAAAACTATATAAAATAATAAAACAAAATATAAAATACAAAATACAAAATCAAACATATAAAACTATATAAAATAATAAAACAAAATAAAATATAAAATACAAAATCAAACATATAAAACTATATAAAATAATAAAACAAAATATAAAATATAGAATATAAAATAAAAAATAAAATATAAAATGATAAAACAAAACAAACTGTCTGAGCATACGAACCGCTAATAAATAAAACAAAATCAAACATATAAAACTATATAAAATAATAAAACAAAATATAAAATAGAAAATAGAAAATAAAAAATAAAATATGAAATAAAACAAAATAAAACTGTCTGAGCATACGAACCGGCTGTGACCTCCGCCGCAAACCATTAAAAAAAAACAACAACAACAACAAAAATGGTCGTGTATTATATCCGTATATCTTATCACAAAATAAGTTTCGCTCACCCCGTTTTACTGTCTGAGTATAAGAATCTCTGATGAGATTCGCGAAAACCATTAAAAAAAAAACAAATAAACAAATGTGTATTACTATCCGTTTCCTTA
>NW_020868393.1:859732-864732 GCF_003789085.1 Penaeus vannamei
ATATGCTCTCTGAAGATATCCATATTTTTTTTCATTGTCTGTTTGTTCTGTCACAGTTGCCAATTTTTGAAGGTAATGTGAAAAATCACAATATTTTCGTGTGTATCTAAGGTGGCAACTACCACCTTAGAAATTGCAGGTGGGACTTAAAAATTTCAGGGGAGACTGACAGTCAGAAACTCAACCAAAATGCATACAACTCAATATCGGCAAATCCGAAGATTTTTGCTGAAAAATGACCAGCCAAATAAGAAAAAGCTAAACTGATTATTGTTGCTGTTTTTCTTCTTGAGAATAATGGTAAAGAAAAAAATTAATTGTAAGAATGTTGGAAGAGGCAATTTCAAGTGAAAAATGCAGCTTTATTTCAAAAGAAAAAGAGAACCATTAAATTATCTTCAATTTCTTCCTACTTATGATTATTTGTAGCTTCCACCTGGAACAAGTTCCTTAATGCATTTGACCAAAAAACTCCAGGTAGAGAAGTTTGGTAAGTGGACATGATCACAAGATCTTCGATGTGCATGGACAGTGTCCCCAGTTTGTGCCTGGCTCATTTGGTAGTTTGTTATCAGCATTAGGCACCTAAAAGCTTGTATTTTGATATAATTAAGAATATAAAAATTGTAAAGGTTTACATTGGTTTTAGGTGCTATTGCCTAAAAGTTTTACCTTGGAAATGATGGCGCAACTAATGGAGAAAAACAAAACAAGCTCCATCTGCTGAGCCAACGGCAAGAGAATGGTAGTGATATGAGGCACCTGCTAGTTTGTCCACAACAGACATGGCATGTACGTACATGCCACCTGGTGACAAGGGGTTAACATAGTTCCGTCTCAAAGAGGAGATCTTAGGATTTACAAAATATCCAGATATCCAGAAAGAGTTACTGGTCTTACAGCACAAAAGAAAAATAGAATTAAGTGGTTTTCATGAAAAATCTTCCTAGACCAGCAATCTCCCCCAGTCAATAAAGAGTAGTGACAAGTTCAAAAGACAGGAAACTCCTACTTACAGCCTGAAGCTGACAGTAGCATTGCAATAATTAAAGGGTTGATGCTAACCATGTATGTATTTTTTCAATATCCAGAGTTATTAGATAATACCATAAACTGGGCTCCTTTATTTTATTTTTCCTAAGGGTCGAGTTCATCCAACTGGCACTAGAGGTGAAACCCCTCAACTTGGGCCAAGGATTCCCTGACTTTGCAGCTCCAGACACTGTCCGAAAGGCTCTTGCTGAAGCCTGCACAGATGAGAAGAATGTCTTGCTTAATCAATACACGCGTGGTTTTGTAAGTAGCAAGGAATATTTTGCAGGCCTCATCTATTTGTGAATATTAATTATTTGTGATTTGTTCATGATTTTGGATTCTATTAAAAAATTTCATTCTACTTTATTTTTGTCATTTACAATGCCTTTCAGCCTATATGCCATCGTGCTTGAAGTCTCTAAAGGAGTTGTAAGGATAGGATAAATCTTGATATGAGGACTCAAGTGACAATTAAACCAATGCTGCCTGGGATGGTATGTATGTACAACTACATAGAAATCTATCGTAAGGAGGGTTGGCAAAAAATTCAATACTGAACTGAACCTTATGTTACAGAAGGGTTGGTATTTTAGGTTTCATATTTGTCTGATTCTAATTCATTTCTCAAATAGTAGTTCCAGAATTCATATGGATTCACTGTAAGATGATGATTTTATTCCCATAAGGGATGGAATATGCCATGCAGTATTCAGATAAACCACACATACCCTAAAGCAGTTGGAAAAACAGGGATACCAACTGTTTCATAGCGTCAACAATTATATTTTAAAAAGTATCATTGCTTGTGTCAGAATGTTTAGCATGATTTTCTAGCAATATTTTTCTGTGTAGTTGTACATGCCATGCCCTTACTGAGTTTAGTTTATTAATTGTCTTTAACCTTTTAACGCCGGTATATTTTGAAGCCGAAAATAAAAGATTCCGAGCGGCTACAAAATCGGCCGGCGGAGCTGCCCCAGAGTGGGGCATACCTGGATCTTGAGGTCCAAGGTTTTTCGTGCTTGTCATCGTGGATGAAGTACAGAGATTTGACACCCCCACGACGAACAAGACGATTGGCTCTTGGTGTAACTGCTTTGGGTGCAGTTACGCAATACCTGCTTTGGGCTAGTGCCTTTAATTACAGCCTTGATGTGCGAGTAATTAAAAGCACGACGCACAGTGGCAGCTGACAGTTTCGCTGCGAAGTGTTCGGCCGAACACATAAGGGCTCACGCCCGTTCGGCAGGGTTCCGACCCCGACCGGCCTTCCCAAATAGAGACTGTTAGCTACCCTGTGTGCTTCACCGTTTTTGATACCATTTCCGACCTTTCATCGTCCAGTTAAATTAGCTCTGCTAGCCTCCCCTCTACCCATCATCCATCACCCTCGCTATGGCGTAACCCTATGGGTCACGTTATCAAATTAGCGTATTCTGGGGAGCCTATCTCTTGCGAGGAGGCTCTCCAGAATATCTTCATTATCACTGAGGTGGCAGTCACACACCTCTTTAAGGTCCATAATGGCTTCAAGGTGACAGTTGCCAAACCCGAACACTTGACCCCATTTCTTTCGGCCGAAGGCCAAAGAAAGTTAAAAGACCACGGCTTCTCACCTGTTCCCTCCCCCGAGATGAAGGCTAAATGTACGATCGTGGCCAAAAAGATCGACAAGACGATCCCCCCACGATCGTGCGAGTCCATCTGCCAGGAGGTTTCCGTCAAGAACGGTGTCACTGTTCTCGACGTCTATAAGCCACCCGAGTCGCGAATCGTCAAGATTCGCGTCTCATCCCCCGAGGAAGCCCAGAAACTTCTCTTACGGGGACTCATGATGTTTAATACATCGGTCCCCACCTACAACTTGGAACCCGAATGCTTCATTCACATCGCCCAATGCCTAAACTGCTACCGCTTCCACCACAAAAAACACCAATGCACACACACCCAGAGATGCTCTCGGTGCGCCGGCGACGGTTTTTCTTCGCCAGGTGCACTGAAAGCATCAAATGCTGCAACTGCGAGGGATCGCATGTCGCAGTTAGTGGATCCTGCCCTAAACGGAAGGAAATACTCAAGGCAAAACGAGCTGAGCTCCGCCAAGACACAAACACTGTACCTTCCTACGCAACAACAGCTGCCACACGACCTGCTCAGACCAGTACACCCAGACGACCCACGACTTCCCCTCGGACAATTCTGCCCACACAACCCCCAACAAAGCACTCTCACACCGAACACAAACCCAAAAATCCAAGCCATCTTACACGTAAGTCTCATTGCTGCCAAGTACAACGCAAAAAGATTCGCAAACATTGTCCCTATCATGCTACAGAGAAACGGCTTCCCCAGCATTATTGTCCCTGAGGAAATCTTTGAAGACGAAAACCTTTACATCCCTGAGTACACCACAACAAACACAGAAACCACAGGAAATGAGGTGACAGACACTCACCCAGAGCCTCATTCTTCCTCACAACATCGACACCTCGTTTTGCAACCTCAGCCACAACGAAGACAAAAAGAAACTGCACAAGCACGCCAAACTACAAAAACCACTGATCACAAACGCAAACAAACCACACCACCATCCATGCACACAAAAAAGACAAGAAGGATCCTCCTGCCCCTGAAGCTCGTCGTCGCAGATTGGATGACACCATTCTCGACGACGATAGTAGCGACTCCGACATCGATGTCGAGAGCGTTCTCGAGGCCGGGCTTGGTCTCTCGGCTGGAGCCATGCTCCCTGCCAGGGGACCCCTGGGACAGCGGAAGCATCGGGAATTGGTCCGCCGATTCCCAGGACTTCCGCGTCGTTCACAGGACTCCCTGCCTGACCTCGAGGAGCCGTCGATCGCGCATCGATCGCGGAGCCGCTACAGGGCTCAGGTAACACCACGCAAGGTACACCCAGGTAGAATGGGTGTACCTTGAGTGGCTAACTGACGACCGACCGAGCCGACGCGTTCTTCCACCCCATGGAGGACCCCGTGTTGGCTAGGTCGATCTAGACGCGCGATCCCACGCACGAGCTGCATCTAAACAAAACAAAAACTCTCCTTCACACACAAACATTTTACTCTCACTAACAACAAACACAACTCCAGCTTGTTCTGATGGAATAAAGCACTCAGACGGTTCCCTGTAGTGGGTCGTGACCGATCTATTACACGTCTGAACTCCGCGAGGAAGCCTCTCGCTTCCTCCTTAACATCCTGTGGGGTGAGTTGGCCTGTAGACAGACCAACAAACTCCGTGCTTGACTCACCACTGGCTGGATGGACTCACCCTCCATCCTTCGTTCCGGCAGGAGATCAGGTTTAGGCCGTGATCTCTTTCTTTGGCATGGGACAGGAAATGCAGTTTTTCGGGTTTTGCAGCATCACTTTGAAGCCACCTCCTACTCATTCCTTTCATTTTTTCCCCTTCCCCTATCCACTCGTTTTGTTCAGTTTTTCAGTGTTCAGTTTTGTGTTCTCTTTTTCTGTCTGTTTTAGTTTTGTTGTTGTTGGTTTTTGTTGTCCTGTACCTTTTTAATCTCACAAATAAAGTAATCTCCCCCAGGTACTGCCCTCTCTTATCCCCGTTTTTAAATACCTTCACCTCGTCTCCTGACGCTTGTGACACCACCTCACCCCTCACCCCTCACCCTCATTCATACCATATCCCTGCCATAGCGATGACCCTCATCCTTATCCTTACCCTGACATCCCACTGGTTTCGGTTTCCGACACGTGGCGCTTGCTGCTAGTACTCGTGCTAGGACCACAAATCCTTTAGCGTAAGGGTTTGTGCGAGCCGAGGAAAGAAGCGTCACGGCCAGTGGAGTTAACCAAATCGTGGTGAGGCCGCCCGAGCCGCGCCCCTCCGGAAGACCTGCGGCCGAGGGAGAGAAATCTCCTCTCGACCCGGGCGGGAGTGGCCAGCCTCTGTGTGGCCTCATTCGAGCTTCATCCTGCTTC
>NW_020868393.1:883497-885997 GCF_003789085.1 Penaeus vannamei
TTCTCCTTTACTGTTTTTTAAGTTTTCAAATCAGATTAAAAAATATGGTGGCTGTTGTATTTTAAAGCGATGTAGATACAACAGATTTTTAAATGTTAAGAAAAAAATTATAATCGAATGCGCGGCAGACGGCGACAGCAAGACTGTAAGGTAACGTCGGCGGCCGGAGGCTCAGTTCGGACAAGTTATTTTTGTTTTTCTTGCTTGTCAAGGAATACCAAAGGTCAGCTCAAAGATAAGGAGAGGCAAAGGACACGATCGTTTGACCCAGCATGAAAAGACATCTCGAGAAAGAGAATTACGGCACTAATGGCCCGATCCTGTAGACGTTAGCACCATTAGAAACTAATTAGTTTTAGAATTTCAGACATGTATTTTGTTATTAGTAGCTGACGTGATGTATGTTTTATAAATCCGCATTTCCGTATTTCTTATCTATCACCTATCGCCTTTTCTCTCTCTTGCCTCTATTTCACTTCTCTTCATTTCTTATATTTTGTTATCATCATTTTTCTCTTTAGTGTTGTTATTTCCCAGCGCTTTTCTCAGCCTTTTTCCTCAGCATGGTTAACCACCTTGGTAATCTTGATTTCTTTCACTTCTGCATTATATTGTTACTCAAATTCATAGCTTGATAAACTTTGAGACTTTTCAGTACTATGACAACAGATTTTTTTTTCACACAACCATTCAACCATTCAGTTGTTCAGTTCAGCACAAACTGTTGTTTTCCATGGCAAATGATGTGTGACAGTATTGGTGATTGGGACTGTGCAGAACGAGGTAGTGCCTGAGTTGGGAGACAAAACCTATATAATTTGATAGACCGATACAAACCAAGACACTTTTCTTCTATGGCAATATTTGTGCAAATACTTCCCTAAGGTGCTATTCATAATTGCACAGAGGTAAGAGCCCAATTTTGGCTAAGTTGATCATCTTGTTTTCATGTTGAGAGTAAACATAGGACTGACCGCATAACTCATTACTGCGATGTCCCAAATAGAAAATGATATTTGGCTAATTATCAGTCTGCTGTTACATGTTTAGCCTTTAAAGCCCTTTATTAATGTTATTATACTTCATTTACGTGTTTTAAGATTTATCAATACACTCGTTTTGAATAGCCAGCGCATCATGCATTTTACATTTTGTCACCAGCTGCGAGGTTTGACAGTTCGAAGCCGGTCACTCTGTAACAGGTGGCTGGTGAAAAATGTTGCTTTTCTAGTGTTGTATTGATTCTGGATTATTCTTAAGACTATACATTGGCAATGAAGAAGAAATAGATTTTACGAACCATCCCAGTTTAATACCTGAGCCCATCAAGTGCCTCAAATGCCAAAAAATAAAAAAATAAAAAAATAAAATCAAAGCAATCCAGACCATAGAAAGAAGCGAACAAAAGTTGGACATTTCCAGAAATAAAGGTATTTGGTTTATTATTTTACTGTGTGAATGCAGCTCTAACTTGCCATATGTACCAAGGTGAAAAGAATGTTTCCCAGGGGGCAGACCTTTCATCAACCCTCCTCTCGGGCAGTCAGGCAGTATGCCTAGTCACGGCAACTTAAATTGTTAGATTGAGTTGGTTTATTAATCAATGTTTTTTTTTTTTTTTTTTTTTTTTTTTTTTTTTTTTTTCTTTCTTTTTAAGGGGGGGGGGGTTGCAATGTGTAAATTCCCATAGATTTTGCTGAAAGGTGGATTGGGGTCCTGTAGTTTTTTTCATTTTGGTGTGTCAGTCTATAGAATTTCAGAGATGGCGGGTACATCTGTAGAGTTTCATTGGCCAATTTTGATTGTTCTTTGTGCTGGTTTTAGGCAATTTTGTTTTCAATTCTCTTTATTTAAGCCTATTTTATCGTGTAATTTCCCTATTATACTTCATGCGTGTTATGTGCTCACTTAGCGCCCTACGCATAAAACATTGAGATGCACTCCTCTGCTATCGGGACTACCTAATCAAAATCATCGATGGAGAAATGGTACTCTATCTCCTCAAGATTTATTGGCCTATGCCTGAACATTGAAGTCACAAAGGCCACAGTGATCGTGAAACTTAATCTCTGGTAGATGTGATCCTTGATTTAGGTACTATCTACAGCTTTGCAGTATGATCCTTTAGTTTTTAAAATTGGCATATTATGCTAATATGCATGCATCCCTATACTGCACCCATGCACAAATGTATTTACATTGAAGATTAATTTCCTAGTTAATAAAGAATATGATGATAAGTGAATAAATCAGAGGTCCAGACAAACATTTACAAGAAATATACATTTGTCTTTGGGATGGGACTTAATTCTTTTATATAAACTTGTTTGGTAAGATCCACTTAACCTGTTGTCAGTGTGGATGGCATCTACCTACATGTCTTGCCCACAGTGATTTTATTTTATTGATTATATGTACTCACAGATGGCTCCACAAGTACTTAGTCACAATTGAGGCAATTACTAGTACTACCTATTTCAACTGTTTACCCTTTTTCTTG
>NW_020868393.1:890997-893497 GCF_003789085.1 Penaeus vannamei
AGGACCTTATATATATCTACATATAATAACTCATATGAGTATGGTATATATATATACACACTACTTATTATCATATACTATATATAACAACTATATAATCCCACTCATAGTATATATTATATAACTATATATATACTATAACTATATATATAAAAGGAAAACATTCGGCACTCGTGATGATGTTATGGTAGCGAAAATCCCACAATGCCCCAGATTTCAATAAAATCTGAGTTCTGTGTCATTGGTGCTCTTTTCTAATCTATAAACTACTATAATACTATGTACTACATATATTATAAGTATATAATATATGTATATACTTATATTATATATATAATATATATGTGCTGTTGTGTGCTGTGTGTGCTGTCGGTGTGTGAGCACTGTGTCGATGTGTGATGTGATCTGTGTGCTGTGGTGTGTGCTTGTGTCGTGTGTGGTGTGTGCCACTGTGGTTGCCTCTGTCGTGTGACAACCCACCCCTGTGTGCGGCTGTGCTCGTGGTGCGTGTGCCGTGTGCTTGTGCGTGTGCGTAAGTGCGTGTGCGGTGCTGCGTGGCTTGCGTTCCTGTGGCGTGTGACACACGCACCACGTGTGGCGTGTGCGTGTGCGTGTGCGTGCGCGTTCGACAGCAAGACCCTACCTTCCTAACCTCAGCAACGGAAGACAGAAACACAAAAGAAGGATAAAGGAACAAGAAGAATACAAGACAAGATAATAGGACACAAGGAAGAAAGAGAGGAAGTAAGACACCGCCTGGAGGGAATCATCGGGGCCCGGAAACCCGGATCAATCCCGCCGTCCAATCCATACTCCATTTCGCCCCAGTCCGGTTCTACCCCGTCTACCCTTCTACCTCTCCTCTCAACCCTCCAATCATCTCCCTCTTACCTTTCGTCCTCTCCTCTACCCTTCTTACTCTCTCCTCTACCTTCCACCCGCCTCCTCTACCCCCTTCCCCTCCTGATATCCTCCATTCTTCTCCTCTACCCTCCTTTATCCTCCAATTCTCTCCTCTATCTCCATCCTCTCCTCACCCTCCAACCTCTCCACTACCCTCCTATCCTCTCCTTCTTACCCTCCACCACCCTCCTCTACCTCCACCCCCTCCTCCTCCCCCCTCATTCTTACATCTCCCCTCTACCTATCCATCCCTCTCCTCTTACCCTCCATCCCCTCCTCTACCCTGTCTTACCTCTTCCTCTACCCTTCCATCCCCTCCTCTATCCTTCTCCTCTCCTCTACCCTCCATCCTCTCCTCTACCCTTCTACCTCTCCTCTACCCTCCACCCCCTCCTCTAACCTTCTACCTCTCCTCTACCCTCCACCCCCTCCTCTACCCTCCTTCCTCTCCTCTACCCTCCTTCCCTCCTCTACCCTCCATTTCCTCTCCTCTACCCTCCCATTCCTCTCCTCTACCCTCCTTCCCCTCCTCACCCTGCCATCCTCTCCTCTACCTCCATCCTCTCCTCTACCCTCTATCCCCTCCACCCCCTCCTCTTACCCTCCTTTCCCTCGCCACCCCCTCCTCTACCCCTCCCACCCCCTCCTTACTACCTCCACCTCTTCCTCTAACCCCCAACCCCCTCCTTCTACCCTCCACCCCCTCCTCTACCCTCCATCCTCTCCTCTACCCTCTATCCTCTCCTCTACCCTCCATCCTCTCTCTACCCTCCATCCTCTCCCCTAACCCTCCAACCTCTCCCTTACCCTTCTACCTTCTACTCTTACCTCCACCCCCTCCTCTTACCCTCCACCCCCTCCCTTACCCTCCACCCCTCCTCTACTCTCCATCCTCCCCTCTCTCCTCAATTCTCTCCTCTACCCTCCACCCCCTCCTCTATCCTCTTTCCCTCCTCTACCCTTCTACCCTCCTCTTACCCTCCACCCCCCTCCTCTACTTCTCCATCCTCCCCTCTCTCCTCAATTCTCTCCTTCTACCCTCCACCCCTCCTCTACCCTCCACCCCTTCCTCTACCCCCATCCCCTCCTCTACCCTCCAACCCCTCCTCTACCCTCCATTCTCCCCTCCCTCCCCTCATTCTCTCCTCTACCCTCCATCCTCTCCTCTACCCTCTACCTCCACCCACTCCTCTACCCTCCATCCTCCCCTCACCCTCCCACCCCCTCCTCCTCTACCCTCCACCCTTCCTTCAACTCCACCCCCTCCTCCTCTCCCCTCCACCCCTCCTCAGGACTGATAGGACCATCGCAGCTCATCGCTCGTCGTCCTATCTCGGAGTTGCCGCCGCAGCCCCAGCAACGGCGCCAGGCTGGAAGGAATCAACTGCCGCAGAAATGGAGAGTTGATCAGCCGCGCGCGCAAATCACTTTTGGGTCTACCTTCTCTCCCTCGCTCCCTCGCTCTCCCTCGCTCGCTCTCCCTCACTTTTGGGTCTACCTTCTCTCCCTCGCTCCGCTCTCCCCTCCACTTTTGGGTCTACCTCTTCTCCTCGCTCGCTCTCCCTCACTTTTTGGGTCTACCTTCTTCCTCGCTCTC
>NW_020868393.1:898497-903497 GCF_003789085.1 Penaeus vannamei
CATTTCTACTCTTATTCGACTGTCCCTCTCATCTACCCTTCACTTTTCATCTCCCTCTCCTTCTCCCTCTCCCTCTCTCTCTCCTCTCATGCTCTCTCTCTCTCTCTCCTCTCTCTCTCTCTCTCTCTCTCTCTCTCTCTCTCTCTCTCTCCTCTCTCTCTCTCTCTCCCATTCCTCTCTGCCCCTCTCATCTATCCTTCATTTTCCATCTCCCTCCCTCTACCCTCTCATCTACCCTCCTTCCCCTCTCCCCTCCCTCTCCTCTCGTCCCTACTCGCACCCTTATCCTTATCCCCGTCACCCTTATCTCCGGCCCTCATACCCTCGTCCATTGGCACTCTTTCCCTACAACCGCTGGCACTCCCAAACCGACGCAATTTCTCCCGGTAATAGAATGGTTCCGTTGTAGATCGACCCTTAGCTAAAGTGGAACCGATTCCGGGATGAACTTGTACTAGTGACGCGCGCGATAGAATAAAAATGCGTTGTTGATGGGTATGGTGCTGGAGTGTTTTTACTTTTTTTTTTTTTTTACTTTTTTTGGGGGTGGGGGGGGGGGGTAGGGGGGTTGTCGTGTAATGCTTTTGCTCGGCGGTCGCGCTGATGCAAGTTTTTTTCCCGTTTTCTTTTCCTTTCTCTCTTTAATTCTTTCTCTCCTCGGCATTCTTTCACCCTTTCCTTTTTTCGACATTCCATCGATTACGAAAAAAAGACCCGACTTCTCACCCAATAGGAGATAAGAAATTTAAAAATAATAATAACAAATAAATAAATAAACGAGAAACGGGAATATTTTTCACCCTCAACCAACAACCACGACAATGCAGTCACCCCACGCCACGCGGCAATTCAGTACATCCAATAAGTACCACCCGCGGCAAGTCTTCAGTACATCCCAATAAGTACACCCGCGCTCGAACCCTTCCTCAAGTGCCCCCCCCCCGCCCCCCGTGACATACACCCAAGGGTTCTGCGCAGGCCTACGAGCCCTCAAAGCCTGCAGGTGTGTATCAGGACCTATTAGTAGAAAGAATAATCCTTTTGGTGGTAGAAAGGGCGTGTCGCGGCTTAAGGGGCAGGTATGTGAAGAATGGGAGAGGGAGGGATTGTATGTGTTCTGCTGCGGAAGGCGAAGGAGGGAGGTCGTGTTAGACAAAGGGAGGGATAAGAGTTGGGAAGGGAGGAATGGGGGGAAAGGAGGAAAGAAAAGAGAGAAATAGAAAGAGCGAAAGGAAATGAAAGAGAAAGAGAAAGAAAAGGAAGGATAAGAAAAAAAATAAAAGAAAAAAAGTGAAAGAAAAGAAAGAGAGAAAGAGCCAGAAAAGAGAAAACGAAAATCGGTGAGGAGGAAGAGCAAGAAAAGTTATCTTTTTGGAGCGAAACTGGTTAGTTTATGGGCAGATAAAGTTGTGGGAAAATTACAGGGGAGGTAGATGTGATTTGGGTAGACTTGTGGTGCGATTACGGCCGGGAACGTGGGCGGTGATCACGTGCGGGCGGGGGGGGGGAGCGGGAGGGAAGTGGGAGAGAAGCCGGGTTGGAAGGAGGGAAGTAGGAGGGAAGCGGAAAGAAGCGGGATGGAAGTGGGAGGGAAGTAGGGTTGCGAAGAGGGAGGGAGGTGGGGGGAAGCGGGGAAAAGTGGGGGGGAGGGAGGGAAGTAGGGGGAGCAGCGGGGGAAGAGGAGAGAGGAAGGCGGGGTGGGAGTGGGGGAGCATTGGGAAGGGAGGGCGAGTGAGGGAAAGAAAGAAGGGAAGAACTGACCGCCGTTTCAGAACGCAACCGATTAAGCATTGACTTCATAAGCTATACACACACACACACACACACACACACACACACACACACACACACACACACACACACACACACACACACACACACACACACACACACACACACACACCACACGCCCCACCCTCCGCCGCCCTTCCCGGAAGACACGCGGGCGGCAGCGACGGGGATCACGCGGAAGCCAAACGTCACGTGTTAAGAAATTAATTAGCAGAAGGACTTGCAAAAAGAAAATAAGAAAAAAAACAAAAATGAAGGCGCCGCGCAGAGAGAGAGGGAGAGGGAGAGGGAGAGGGGGAGGGAGAGGGAGGAGGGAGGGGAGAGGGAGAGGAGGGAGGGAAGAGGGAGAGGGAGAGGGAGAAGGGAGGGGAGAGGGAAGAGAGAGAGAGAGAGGAGAGAGAGAGAGAGAGAGAGAGAGAGAGAGAGAGAGAGAGAGAGAGAGAGAGAGAGAGAGAGAGAGAGAGAGAGAGAGAGAGAGAAAGAGGAGGAAATGAAGGTGCTTGAAGCGGGGTTTTAGGGGCGTGCTCGCTTTTTCTCTCCTCGCTCGCTCTCTCTTCCTTTCTCTCTTTACTTCCGAAGATGGTGCAATATTCTGCATTACTTTTTTTTCTCTTTTTGTACCTCTTCCTTTCTTTCATCCCTCCCCCTTTCCATCCCTCTCCCTCCCTATCTTTCCTTCCTAACTTCCTCTCTTTCCCTCTCTCCCTCTTCCCTTCCCCTCCCTTCCCCTCAACCTCTCTCCCTCCCTCTCTCCCTTATTCCGAAATTAATTATTCGCCAAAGTTATCCTTGATCATTTACTCCTTCCCTCCTTCCTTCTCCCCCTTTGTCGGCCCTATCTATCACCCGAGGGGATTCCGGTGAAAGCTTTAATCCGTGTTCCTTCCCTCGCCACCTACAAAAGAGAAAAAGAGGAAGATGCGAGAGAAGGAAGGAGGGAGGGAGAGAGGGAAGAGAGGGAAGGGAGGGAAGGAGAGAGGAGAGAGAGGGAGAGGAGAGAGAGAGAGAGGAGAGGGAGGAGAGAGGAGAGCAGAGAGAGAGAGAGAGAGAAGAGAGAGAGAGAGAGAGGAGAGAGAGAAGAGAGAGAGAGAGAGAGAGAGAGAGAGAGAGAGAGAGAGAGGGGGGGGGGGAGCGGCGGTAGGTGAGGAGAGGAATCAAAAAGAGGGAGAGAAAGGCAAAGGAGGGGAGGCAAGGGAGGAGGAGGTGGAGAGCGTAAGCTAGATAGAGTGGAGAGAGAGGGGGGATTAAGAGAGAGAGAGAGAGAGAGAGAGAGAGAGAGAGAGAGAGAGAGAGAGAGAGAGAGAGAGAGAGAGAGAGAGAGAGAGAGAGAGAGAGAGAGAGAGGAGGGGGGGGGGAGAGAAAGAGAAAGAAAGCGAGAAAAGAAAGAAAAACAAACGCGTAGACGGCCCTCACCTTCTGCCACCCACTCCCTCGCAGAGAATAAGTTCAAATATCTTTCCCAAGGCATTAGTTATTGTTCACCCGAAACAGTTAATTACGCTGCCCGCTCGAGTCCTATCATCAGTGAATGCGGTCCTGACATCCCGTAATGAAGGTGAACAGCGGGTTTTCAAATCCCTGAATGGGCGAGTTATTCAGAACTTGTGGGATCCTATTCACGGCGATGTAGAAGGCGTGGAATCTCCTTTTCCCTTCCCTAATCCACTCATCTCTCCGTCTGGCTCCTCCCTCTTTCTCTTTTTTTTTTTCTTTCCTTCTCTGGCTGTCTGTCTCACTGTCTCTCTCTCTCTCTCTTTGTCTGTCTGTCTGTCTGTCTGTCTGTCTGTCTCTCTCTCTCTCTCTCTCTCTCTCTCTCTCTCTCTCTCTCTCTCTCTCTCTCTCTCTCTCTCTCTCTCTCTCTCTCTCTCTCTCTCCTCTCCTCTCCCTCCCTCCCTCCTCCCTCCCTCCCTCCCTCCCTCCCTCCCTCCCTCCCTCCCTCCCTCCCTCCCTCCCTCCCTCTCCCTCCCTCTCACCTCATCACTCACTCACTCTCTCTCTCTATTCCATGTGCGTACATGTGCAACCGCATCCGTGCATACCCACACGTGTCTGCGCCTTCGTCGACACTGCCTGCGTGGAACAAAAGCCCTGCGTCTGATTAAGCACACACAGCCTTTACCGAGCATGACATTCCCACTTCGAGAGCGCTTCAGATTCCCCCGGAAAAGGAACCTGAAAGAACACGCCGACGTAATTCACACACGCGCCACGAGCTCTTCAGCGGCGCGACTTGCAAAAGCGTTACGCGAATTACTCACTCTTGGGGGAGGAAGGGGAAAGAAAGAAAGAAAAGAAAAGAAAGAAAAAGAAAAAAAAAAAGCTGAAAAAGCAAAAAAGATTTAAATGCATCCTCAAGATGAGGGCCAAGTGGCACTCCAGCCGACTCCCCCCTCCCCTCCCCTCTCCCCTCCTCCTCCTCTCCCTCCTCCTGCCTCCTCCTCCTCCTCCTTCAGGCGTCACCTTCACAAGCATCTCCGCCGACAAAGACGCCCAGCTGCGAGCGAGTCTTTCGGCGACGACTCGGAGGCCCCGAGCCCTTTCTGCTTTGACTCGCTCCTTCCTCGCGCGAGACTTAGGTATACACGAGAAATAATGGTAATAAGAGACCTAAAAAAAAAAAATCTTTGTTGGGTAAAAGCAACCAGCGCTCTCGCGTCGCTGCTGCCGTGGCGCAGTCTCCTTTAAGAGGCGGATTCTCTCATTCTCTCATTCTCTCTCTCTCCCTCCTCTTTCTCTCTCCCCCTCTCCATCCCTCTCCCTCTCCCCTCCCATCCCTTCCTCCCTCTCCATCCCCTCCTCCCATCCCCACCCCCTCTCCATCCCTCTCTCTCTCTCCCCCTCTCCATCCCTCTTCCACCTCTCTCCCCTTCCTCTCCTCTCCCCCCCCCTCCCCTCCCCTCTCCCTCCCCTCTCCCCCCTCCCCCTCCCCCTCTCCCCCTCTCCATCCCTCTCTCTCCCGGGAGCGATGGCCATCGGTCTGTTCCGAAGCCGATTCGGTTGGATTTCAGAGCCGGAATCCGAGAGCGACCGTCCCCTCTCCCGAATCGCGCGCCGTGTGGATGAACCAGCTCGTTCGGATCCGCGAAGACCGAGATCCTCGTCACGGTTTCGGACACGGGAGCGGTCCTGCGATGCTCAATCCGTGAACCGCTTGAACCACCGGCGGAGCGTGACCCATAACTGGTTCATCGGTTCGTGGGTTGGTTTCT
>NW_020868393.1:906609-914109 GCF_003789085.1 Penaeus vannamei
TTTTTTTTTCTTTTGTTTTTAATATTTCTGATCCTTGTATCAAAGTTTTTCTCTTTTTTTTTTCTTTTTAATATTCTGATCTATCAAAGTTTTTTCTTTTTTTTTCTTTTTTTAATATTCTGATCCTTTATCAAAGTTTTTTTTTTTCTTTTCTTTCTTTTATTTAATATTCTGATCCTTTATCAAATTTCATTCTCTTTTTCAAGTTTTTTTCTTTTTTTTTTTTTTTAATATTCTGATCCTTATCAAAGTTTTCTTTTTTCTTTTTTTTAATATTCTGATCCTTTATAAATTTTTTTCTTCTTTTTTTCTTTTTTTTAATATTCTGATCCTTTATCAAAGTTTTTTTTTTTTTTTTCCTTTTTTTTAATATTCTGATCCTTTATCGTAAGTTTTTTTTTCTTTTTTTTTAATATTCTGATTTATCAAAGTTTTTTTTTTTTTTCTTTTTTTTTTTAATATTCTGATCCTTTATCAAAGTTTTTCTCTTTTTTTTTTTCTTTTTTTTTTAATTATTCTGATCCTTTATCAAAGTTTTTCTTTTTTTCTTTTTTTTTAATATTCTGATCCTTTATCAAAGTTTTTCTTTTTTTTCTTTTTTTTTAATATTCTGATCCTTTATCAAAGTTTTTTTTTTTTTTTTTTTTTTAATATTCTGATCCTTTATCAAAGTTTTCTCTTTTTTTCTTTTTTTTAATATTCTGATCCTTTATCAAAGTTTTTTCTTTTTTTTTTTTTTAATATTCTGATCCTTATCAAAGTTTTTTTCTTTTTTTTTCTTTTTTTAATATTCTATCCTTTATCAAAGTTTTTTTCTTTTTTTTTCTTTTTTTTTTAATATTCTGATCCTTTATCAAAGTTTTCTCTTTTTTTTTTTTCTTTTTTTTTAATATATTCTGATCCTTTATCAAAGTTTTTTTCTTTTTTTTTCTTTTTTTTTAATATTCTGATCCTTTATCAAAGTTTTTTCTTTTTTTTCTTTTTTTTTAATATTCTGATCCTTTATCAAAGTTTTTTTTCTTTTTTTTTCTTTTTTTTTAATATTCTGATCCTTTATCAAAGTTTTCTCTTTTTTCTTTTTTTTTTTTAATATTCTGATCCTTTATCAAAGTTTTTTCTTTTTTTTTCTCTTTTTTTAATATTCTGATCCTTTATCAAGTTTTTTTCTTTTTTTTTCTTTTTTTTTTAATATTCTGATCCTTTATCGTAAGTTTTTTTTTTCTTTTTTTTTAATATTCTGATCCTTTATCAAAGTTTTTTCTTTTTTTTTTTTTTTTTTTTAATATTCTGATCCTTTATCAAAGTTTTTCTCTCTTTTTTTCTTTTTTTTTTAATATTCTGATCCTTTATCAAAGTTTTCTCTTTTTTTCTTTTTTTTTAATATTCTGATCCTTTATCAAAGTTTTTTCTTTTTTTTTCTTTTTTTTTAATATTCTGATCCTTTATCAAAGTTTTTTTCTTTTTTTTTCTTTTTTTTTTAATATTCTGATCCTTTATCAAAGTTTTTTTTCTTTTTTTTTTTAATATTCTGATCCTTTATCAAAGTTTTCTCTTTTTTTTTCTTTTTTTTAATATTCTGATCCTTTATCAAAGTTTTTCTCTTTTTTTTTCTTTTTTTTTAATATTCTGATCCTTTATCAAAGTTTTTTTCTTTCTTTTTTTTCTTTTTTTTAATATTCTGATCCTTTATCAAGTTTTTTTCTTTTTTTTTCTTTTTTTTTAATATTCTGATCCTTTATCAAAGGTTTTTTTCTTTTTTTTCTTTTTTTTTTAATATTCTGATCCTTTTTTTTAATATTCTGATCCTTTATCAAAGTTTTTTCTTTTTTTCTCTTTTTTTTAATATTCTGATCCTTTATCAAAGGTTTTTTTCTTTTTTTTTCTTTTTTAATATTCTGATCCTTTATTCAAAGTTTTTTTCTTTTTTTTTTTTTTTTTTAATATATTCTGATCCTTTATCAAAGTTTTCTCTTTTTTTTTCTCTTTTTTTTAATATTCTGATCCTTTATCAAAGTTTTTTTTTTTCTTTTTTTTAATATTCTGATCCTTATCAAAGTTTTTTCTTTTTTTTTCTTTTTTTTTAATATTCTGATCCTTTATCAAAGTTTTTTTTTTTCTTTTTTTTTTAATATTCTGATCCTTTATCAAAGTTTTTTTCTTTTTTTTTCTTTTTTTTTAATATTCTGATCCTTTATCAAAGTTTTTTTTCTTTTTTTTTTTTTTTTTTTAATTATCTGATCCTTTTATCAAAGTTTTTCTCTTTTTTTTTTTTTTTTTTTAATATTCTGATCCTTTATCAAAGTTTTTTCTTTTTTTTTCTTTTTTTTAATATTCTGATTCCTTTATCAAAGTTTTTCTCTTTTTTTTCTCTTTTTTTTTTTAATATTCTGATCCTTTATCAAAGTTTTTTCTTTTTTTTCTTTTTTTTTTAATATTTCTGATCCTTTATCAAATTCAATAGTTTTTTTTTTTTTCTTTTTTCTTTTTTTTAATATTCTGATCCTTTATCAAAGTTTTTCTTTTTTTTTCTTTTTTTTTTTAATATTCTGATCCTTTATCAAAGTTTTTTTTTTTTTTAATTTCTGATCCTTTATCAAGTTTTTCTCTTTTTTTTTTTTTTTTAATATTCTGATCCTTTAATCAAAGTTTTTCTTCTTTTTTTTTCTTTTTTTTTAATATTCTGATCCTTTATCAAAGTTTTTCTCTTTTTTTTTTTCTTTTTTTTTAATTATTCTTGATCCTTTATCAAAGTTTTTTTCTTTTTTTTTTTTTTTAATTTCTGATCCTTATCACAAGTTTTTTTCTTTTTTTTTCTTTTTTTTTAATATTCTGATCCTTTATCAAAGTTTTTTTTTTTTTTTTTAATATTCTGATCCTTTATGTTTTCCTTTTTTTTTCTTTTTTTAATATCTGATCCTTTATCAAAGTTTTTCTCTTTTTTTTTCTTTTTTTAATATTCTGATCCTTTATCAAAGTTTTTTCTTTTTTTTTCTTTTTTTTAATATTCTGATCCTTTATCAAAGTTTTTCTTTTTTTCTTTTTTTTAATATTCTGATCCTTTATCAAAGTTTTTTCTTTTTTTTTAATATTTCTGATCCTTTATCAAAGTTTTTTTTTTTTTTTTCTTTTTTTTAATATTCTGATCCTTTATCAAAGTTTTTTTTTTTTTCTTTTTTTTTAATTATTCTGATCCTTATCAAAGTTTCTTTTTTTTTTCTTTTTTTTAATATTCTGATCCTTTATCAAAGTTTTTTCTTTTTTTTCTTTTTTTAATATTCGATCCTTTATCAAAGTTTTTTTCTTCTTTTTTTTTCTTTTTTTTAATATTCTGATCCTTTATCAAAGTTTTTTCTTTTTTTTTCTTTTTTTTAATATTCTGATCCTTTATCAAAGTTTTTCTTTTTTTTCTTTTTTTTTTAATATTCTGATCCTTTATCAAAGTTTTTCTCTTTTTTTTTCTTTTTTTTAATATTCTGATCCTTTATCAAAGTTTTTCTCTTTTTTTTTCTTTTTTTTTTAATATTCTGATCCTTTATCAAAGTTTTTTCTTTTTTTTTTTTTTTCTTATTTATTCATCTCTCCTTTATCAAAGTTTTTTCTTTTTTTTTTCTTTTTTTTTAATATTCTGATCCTTTATCAAAGTTTTTCTCTTTTTTTTTTTTTTTTTTAATATTCTGATCCTTTATCAAGTTTTTTCTTTTTTTTCTTTTTTTAATATTCTGATCCTTTATCAAAGTTTTTTTCTCTTTTTTTTTCTTTTTTTTAAATATTTCTGACCTTTATCAAAAGTTTTTTTCTTTTTTTTTCTTTTTTTTTAATATTCTGATCCTTTATCAAGTTTTCTTTTTTTTTTTCTTTTTTTTTAATATTCTGATCCTTTATCAAAGTTTTTTTTCTTTTTTTTTTTTCTTTTTTTTTAATATTCTGATCCTTTATCAAAGTTTTCTTTTTTTATATTCTGACCTTTAATCAAAGTTTTTCTCTTTTTTTTTCTTTTTTTTTAATATTCTGATCCTTTATCAAAAGTTTTTTTCTTTTTTTTTTCTTTTTTTTTAATATTCTGATCCTTTATCAAAGTTTTTTCTTTTTTTTTTCTTTTTTTTAATATTTCTGATCCTTTATCAAAGTTTTTTTCTTTTTTTTTTTTTTTTTTATTCTGATCCTTTATCAAAGTTTTTTTCTTTTTTTTTCTTTTTTTTTTTAATTATTTGATCCTTTATCAAAAGGTTTTTTTTTTTTTTTAATATTCTGATCTTTATCAAAGTTTTTTTTTTCTTTTTTTTTAATATTCTGATCCTTTATCAAAGTTTTTTCTTTTTTTTCTTTTTTTTTTTAATATTCTGATCCTTTATCAAAGTTTTTTCTTTTTTTTCTTTTTTTTTTAATATTCTGATCCTTTATCAAAGTTTTTCTTTTTTTTTTTTTTTTTTTAATATTCTGATCCTTTATCAAATCAAAGTTTTTTCTCTTTTTTTTTCTTTTTTTTAATATTTCTGATCCTTTATCAAAGTTTTCTCTTTTTTTCTTTTTTTTTAATATTCTGATCCTTTATCAAAGTTTTTCTCTTTTTTTTTCTTTTTTTTTAATATTCTGACCTTTAATCAAAGTTTTTTTCTTTTTTTTTCTTTTTTTTAATATTCTGATCCTTTATCAAAGTTTTTTCTTTTTTTTTCTTTTTTTTAATATTTCTGATCCTTTATCAAAGTTTTTTTCTTTTTTTTTTTTTTTTTTTTAATATTCTGATTCCTTTATCAAAGTTTTCTTTTTTTTTCTTTTTTTTTTTAATATTCTGATCTTTATCAAAGTTTTTCTCTTCTTTTTTTCTTTTTTTTTAATATTCTGATCCTTTATCAAAGTTTTTTCTCTTTTTTTTTTCTTTTTTTAATATTCTGATCCTTTATCAAAGTTTTTCTCTTTTTTTTTCTTTTTTTTAATATTCTGATCCTTTATCAAAGTTTTTCTTTTCTTTTTTCTTTTTTTAATATTCTGATCCTTTATCAAAGTTTTTTTTTTTTTTTCTTTTTTTTTAATATTTCTGATCCTTTATCAAAGTTTTCTCTTTTTTTTTTCTTTTTTTAATATTCTGATCCTTTATCAAAGTTTTTTCTTTTTTTTTCTTTTTTTTTTTAATATTTCTGATCCTTTATCAAAGTTTTTTTCTTTTTTTCTTTTTTTTTAATATTCTGATCCTTTATCAAAGTTTTTTCTTTTTTTTCTTTTTTTTTTTTCTGATTTTATCAAAGTTTTTCTCTTTTTTTCTTTTTTTAATATTCTGATCCTTTATCAAAGTTTTTTTTTCTTTTTTTTTTTTTTTTTTTAATATTCTGATCCTTTATCAAATTTTTCTTTTTTTTTTTTTTTAATATTCTGATCCTTTATCAAAGTTTTCTCTTTTTTTTTTCTTTTTTTTTTTAATATTCTGATCCTTTATCAAAGTTTTTTTCTTTTTTTTCTTTTTTTTTTAATATTTCTGATCCTTTATCAAAGTTTTTTTCTTTTTTTTTCTTTTTTTTTAATATTCTGATCCTTTATCAAAGTTTTTCTCTTTTTTTTTCTTTTTTTTTTAATATTCTGATCCTTTATCAAAGTTTTTTCTTTTTTTTCTTTTTTTTAATATTCTGATCCTTTATCAAAGTTTTTTTCTTTTTTTTTCTTTTTTTTTAATATTCTGATCCTTTATTCAAAATTTTTTCTTTTTTTTTCTTTTTTTTTAATATTCTGATCCTTTATCAAAGTTTTTCTTTTTTTTTTTCTTTTTTTTTAATATTCTGATCCTTTATCAAAGTTTTTTCTTTTTTTTTTCTTTTTTTTAATATTCTGATCCTTTATCAAAGTTTTTCTCTTTTTTTTTTCTTTTTTTTTAATAATCCTTTATCAAAGTTTTTTTTCTTTTTTTTTCTTTTTTTTATATTTCTGATCCTTTATCAAAGTTTTTCTCTTTTTTTTTTCTTTTTTTTTTAATATTCTGATCCTTTATCAAAGTTTTTTTCTTTTTTTTCTTTTTTTTAATATTCTGATCCTTTATCAAAGTTTTTTTTTCTTTTTTTTTCTTTTTTTAAATATTCTGATCCTTTATCAAAGTTTTTTCTTTTTTTTTTCTTTTTTTTTAATATTCTGATCCTTATCAAAGTTTTTCTCTTTTTTTTTTTTCTTTAATATTCTGATCCTTTATCAAAGTTTTTTTCTTTTTTTTTTTTTTTTTAATATTCTGATCCTTTATCAAAGTTTTTCTCTTTTTTTTCTTTTTTTTTAATATTCTGATCCTTTATCAAAGTTTTTTTCTTTTTTTTTTCTTTTTTTTAATATTCTGATCCTTTATCAAAGTTTTTTCTTTTTTCTTTTTTAATATTCTCCTTTATTTTTTTCTTTTTTTTTCTTTTTTTTTAATATTTCTGATCCCTTATCAAAGTTTTTTTCTTTTTTTTTTTCTTTTTTTTAATATTCTGATCCTTTATCAAAGTTTTTTTTCTTTTTTTTTCTTTTTTAATATTCTGATCCTTTATCAAAGTTTTTTTCTTTTTTTTTTTTCTTTTTTTTTAATATTCTGATCCTTTATCAAAGTTTTTTCTTTTTTTTTCTTTTTTTTTTAATATTCTGATCCTTTATCAAAGTTTTTCTCTTTTTTTTTTCTTTTTTTTATATTCTGATCCTTTATCAAGTTTTTTCTTTTTTTTTTTTCTTTTTTTTTTTAATATTCTGATCCTTTATCAAAAGTTTTCTCTTTTTTTTTCTTTTTTTTTAATATTCTGATCCTTTATCAAAGTTTTTTCTTTTTTTTTTCTTTTTTTTTAATATTCTGATCCTTTATCAAAGTTTTTTTTTTTTTTTCTTTTTTTTTAAATATTCTGATCCTTTATCAAAGTTTTTCTCTTTTTTTTTCCTTTTTTTAATATTCTGATCCTTTATCAAAGTTTTTTCTTTTTTTTCTTTTTTTTAATATTTTTCCTTTATCAAAGTTTTTTTCTTTTTTTTCTTTTTTTTTAATATTCTGATCCTTTATCAAAGTTTTTTTTCTTTTTTTTTCTTTTTTTTTAATATTCTGATCCTTTATCAAAGTTTTTTCTTTTTTTCTTTCTTTTTTAATATTCTGATCCTTTATCAAAGTTTTTCTCTTTTTTTCTTTTTTTTTTAATATTCTGATCCTTTATCAAAGTTTTTTTTTTTTTTTTTTTTTTTTTTAATATTCTGATCCTTTATCAAAGTTTTTTCTTTTTTTTTTCTTTTTTTAATATTCTGATCCTTTATCAAAGTTTTTCTCTTTTTTTTTTTTTTTTTAATATTCTGATCCTTTATCAAAGTTTTTCTCTTTTTTTTTCTTTTTTTTTTTAATATTCTGATCCTTTATCAAAGTTTTTCTCTTTTTTTCTTTTTTTTTAATATTCTGATCCTTTATCAAAGTTTTTTTTCTTTTTTTTTCTTTTTTTTTAATATTCTGATCCTTTATCAAAGTTTTTTCTCTTTTTTTCTTTTTTTTTTAATATTCTGATCCTTTATCAAAGT
>NW_020868393.1:919109-921607 GCF_003789085.1 Penaeus vannamei
TTCTATACTTATACTATACTTATACTTATATATTTACAATACTTATACATTTATACTTATCGTTTCATACTTTATACTTATCTATACTTATACTTATCATTATATATTTACAATACTTATATATTTATACTTATCGTTTCATACTTATCTATACTTATACTATACTTATACTTATACTTATATATTTACAATACTTACATATGTATACTTATCGTTTCATACTTATCTATACTTATACTATACTTATACTTATATATTCACAATACTTATATATTTATACTTATCGTTTCATACATATCTATACTTATACTATACTTATACTTATATATTTACAATTCTTATATATTTATACTTATCGTTTCATACTTATCTATACTTATACTATACTTATACTTATATATTTATAATACTTACATATGTATACTTATTGTTTCATACTTATCTATACTTATACTATACTTACATATTCACAATACTTATATATTTATACTTATCGTTTCATACATATCTATACTTATACTTTATATTTTATCATCATCTACACTATATTTCATCATTATCTATACTATATTAGCATTTCTCTATACTATACTTATCATTTCTTACTTATACTTATCATTTATACGTATCATTTCATACTTATATATTTACAATACTTATATATTTATACTTATCGTTTCATACTTATCTATACTTATACTTATCATTTCTTACTTACAATACTTATATATTTATCCTTACAGTTTCATACATATCTATACTTATACTATACTTATACTTTATATTTCACAATACTTATACTATTCTTCATACATATCTATACTTATCATTTCTTCCTTATCTATACTTATACTATACTTATACTTATATATTCACAATACTTATATATTTATACTTATCGTTTCATATATATCTATACTTATATACTTATCATTTCTTACTTACAATACTTATATATTTATCCTTACCGTTTCATACTATCTATCTATACTTATACTACTTTTACTTATATATTTAGAATTCTTATATTATTTATACTTATCGTTTCATACTTATCTATACTATACTATAACTTATACTTATATATTCACAATACTTACATATGTATACTTATCGTTTTCATACATATCTATAATTATACTATACTATACTTATATATTCACAATACTTATAATTAATACTTATTGTTTCATACATATCTATATACTTATACTATACTTATAGTTAGACTTATATATTTTTAATACTTCATGTGTTATAACTTATTGTTTCATACTTATCTATACTTATACTATACTTATATTTATATATTTACAATACTTATATATTTATACTTATCGTTTCATACATATATATACTTATACTTTATATTTTATCATAATCTACCACTATTTCATCATTATCTATACTATATCAGCATTCTCTATACTTATACTTATCATTTCTTACTTATACTTATCATTTATACGTATCATTTCATACTTATATATTTACAATACTTATATATTTATACTTATCGTTTCATACATATCTATACTTATACTATACTTATACTTATATATTTACAATTCTTATATATTTATACTTATCGTTTCATACTTATCTATACTATAACTTATCATTTCTTTACTTACAATACTTATATATTTTTATCCTTAACGTTTCATACATATCTATACTTATACTATACTTATACTTATATATTCACATACTATATATTTATACTTATCGTTCATACTTATCTATTCTATATACTATACTTATACTATATATTCACAATATTATATATTTATACTTATCGTTTCATACTTATCTAATACTTATACTTAATATATTTCACAAATACTTATATGTTATATACTTATCGTTTCATTACATATCTATACTTATCATTTCTTCCTTATCTATATATACTTACTTACTTTATACTTTATATATTCACAATACTATCATTATACTTATCGTTTCATACATATCTATACTTCTACTTATCATTTCTTACTTACAAGGCGTGAAAAACACATCAAAACAGTCCCAATTTATTTTCTAAATAGCGAGAGAAACTTTCTTTAGAACAGCTGTAAATTTATAGCGGCGAGCGGCGGCGTCTGGATTTCCATATTATGACGTAAATCTAAATATTTACTGCAGGAAAAAGTCAGGAAAAAGATGGAAAAGGGAAGAAGGAGAATTGAGAAGAAATGAGGAAACAACGGATGGGAGGGATGATGATGATTAGGAAAGAAAATAAGATAAAGAAAATAAATGATAAATAATGATAAAGATAGGATAGAGATAAATAATAAGATAATAAGAAAAAAAAAAGGGAAAAATAAGATAAGAGGAACAAAGGAAAATTTCAGATAACGTGAAAAAGAAGAGAAAGATGAGCCATATAAAAGGAGAGATGAAGAAATAAGTTAAAAATGAGCTACAGTTGAATACTAAGGAGAAGAGGGAATAAAAACAAAAACATAAAAAGAAATATGGAACAAAAA
>NW_020868394.1:10000-15673 GCF_003789085.1 Penaeus vannamei
TAAGCAGGCTGTAAGCTGGATGATAAAGATATCTATACTTTTACTGTAGCCCTATCGCTTTTTTGCATTGATGAACATAATGCAGCCTTTTCTGTTTATTGAATCAGTGTTTTGTTCTGGGGAAAAGAAAAAATCGCTTTCGTTCCATTAGCCACTACTAGATGGTGCACCTACAAGCACTTGCAAAGGTCTGATTTAGCTGCCATACATAGATGTTTAAAGCATGAGGCATTTTTCATGTTTTAGGAAATATACAGCTATACAATTGATACTTGTATTGAAAGAAAGGGCTAATGTAAACTCACCTCCATTGGTGCTACCAATTAAACAAACAATTATAGGAAATCGTATTTAAGAAATATCCCACTACAAATGAAAGCTATTACTGCATGCTCTGTCTATGTATTTGAAGAAAATGAAAGGTTAAATGGCTTACATAGTTTCCAAACTATAGATATTAATACACTTAATGGTTAATTATATCTTACCAGCCACACCCTTTGTTACAAACAACCTAGGATTTTTACTCCTTTCATAAAAATACTATTTATGCTATGTTTACATCGACGTGGTTATGAGCTGTACAAAAATGGGACCCAGCAAATGTACTAAAATATAATTCCAGAACTGTACATGCCATGCTCACTGTGACTTTAGTTTATTAATTGCCTTTATACACAGATGGCTCCATAAGTGCTTAGTCAACCATGACCCAATTACTAGAACTACTTATATCACCTGTTTACCCTTTACCTTGATTTTCAGAAATGTTTTCTCGAGAAAACTCAAGGAAATGTGACAAGTGATGCCACAAGGTCTACTAATTAACTCATTTGTGGCTAAGCACTTGTGGAGTCATCTATATGCAGACATTTCAACATGTTAACTCTGGCTCATATTATATGAAAATGGTATCAACAGACATCATATATGGTGTGGTTTTGAAATTGTCCGTTGACAAAGAACATGTCACTACTTATCTAACATCCTTCACAGGCCTCAAAAAAGGTAGAAGGTATGAAGCAACCTTGTTCGAGGACCGACAAAAATATAATGCCTGGAAGGATCAATTGTACAGTCGAAATTAGAGAATTTCTTATTTTTTCCATTTCTAATTAATCTAGAAAGACGTCTAGAGGAAATATACTTGATGTACAAGAATAAAGACATCTGAAAATGGCGGAGCAACAACAAGCATATCCCACTCCACAGCCAGAGTGCAGGGAAACATGGTGATATTAAAAATATTCATAATGCTCTGAGTAAAGTTAAAGGAATAAAATAAAGAGCGCGAGAGCTCAGGTATATAAATAAGAAATATGGGACTATATGTCAATATGTCTCTAAATATATAACCCAACCCCAAGTAATCATGTTATCCAACAGTTATTTATCTCCCATAATTCAGTTTGATTTCAAATAGTGAAATTGCTCTATATGTACTACGAGCAAAACTGCTCTCTATGTCGTATGATCCAACATAATTTATAAGTACCTTTATTTATATGATATTCATATAGCTACAAAGTCAGAGAGCACTTACATATTTCTTCAAACCAAAATTATCTGTAGTTATCCACAACTACTAATCAACTTGGTTAGTGACCAAATTTGAATTCAATGTGCGGTCATGTGCCATAATTATGTTTTAGCTATGATATAGAACATTATAGTAAACATTACCAAGTAAATGACAAGAATACCAAAATAACCTATAAAAGTAAAAGTAAATAAAGCTGTTATATAAATAAACCATAACCCTGTTATCAATTATTAATGTTAAAATTATCATTATCATTAACCACATGCTGCCAGGGATGGCATGTGCATGCATGCCATGCCCACTGTGTTTTCTTTAGTAATAGTTTTTACATATAAATGGCACCACAAGTACTTAGTCACCAATGAGCCAATTACTAAAACAACCTTTCCTTGATCTTCGCTAATTTTTTTCTGGTATCAAATATTGCTCTTTGTAATGTCAATAACACTATAGTAACTATGATTACAATAAAAAATAAGTGTCAATAAAGGATAGAAGAGGTCACAAGGTCTACCAATTGACTCCTTCATGGCTAAGCACTAACAGAGCCGTCTATGTGCAGTGACATTTAACAAAGCATCACTTAGTGAACACATTTTCTCGGAGGCATTGGGTTAATATCACTGTTAATGTTATTTTCAGTGTTGTTTCCATTGCTGCTGCTGCTGTTGCCATTACTATCATTATTATAATTACCTCCAGCAAGGAGGTTATGTTTTTAATAGCGTTGCTTAGTCGATTTGTGCGATGGTTAGAATGATACCTCAAAGTTATGAACAGATTCTTATGAAACTTTTACCCGAGGTGTGTCTTAGCCCCAAAAATGCCATTTAAATGCCATTAAATTTTGGTGATCCATATCATGATCTGGATCCAGGCATTTTTAATGTAATTCTTCAAGCGTGAATATTTTTATTGCATAAGTGACTCTACTGCCTTGAAGGAGGTATCCGCTCTCTGAGTGCTTCTAGTTTCAATTATCTTGCTTGCAGTATACAAGAAAGAATGCACAGGGACATGTAGTCTTTTCATGAAATTCTGTTTCTTCCTTGGAGGTTTGTCAGTATAAAAAGCACAAAATTTAATAGCATGTGCTGACATGTAGGAATACATGAATTCATGCTTCAATAGAGAAAGCATTAGCAATTATTCAAGGTAAAGCAATGAATAATACAGCAAACACATTAATTATATATCAAAACTTACCCTTGCATTTGTTAGTGTTCTTGTCAAGGATAGCTTTAGTTGATATGATGTTACCATATCTGAAATATAAAAATATGTATCACTATATATTTCAATGGTACACTGGCTGAGGTAAGTTATGCTAACATTTCATATAAAATAATCTACAACCAAAGAACATGCTATAATTCATATCAATAAAAGCAGTAATGCTTCTGATATGTTGGCAAGAAATAAAAAAGTTCCTAAATGCAAATTCTTATATGTTACCAAAACGAAGAAATACTATGTTCGATACATATTACTAAAATATTCATAAATCATCTATTTTCCATTAAAAATATTGAATTTAGAATCGCTATTTGCCTTCGACATGACCAAAAACATAACGGCGCGAGATTAAAATATCTTAACATCTTTCTGACATAACCCTTTTTACGTACATTGAGTAATCCAAATGCAATGTTTAAGACAGGTCTTTTATCATCATAAGCTCTTTTATGAACATATATGTATATTTTGTGCATGGGAGTATGTGTACTTAGCACACGCGACATCAAAAGAATAATACAGAATAATATATATACTCAGCTAATATATATACTTTATATTATTATATAACATAATAATAATAGAATATATACATATTATATGATGTGTAGGTAATATATAGTGTATATATATAATATATATAATATATAGATGGCAGTATAATAATCTTAGCGACCTAGTATACGAACTATGATACTCATATAGTATCACGTGTTAAATATATTATAATATAATATATATGGTATCCTGTTAATAAATATAATATACGTATTGATACATATATATCGAAACTACTATCTATATACTTATATACACGTATATGTATCTATACACTTATACAATATAATGATTAATATATTCTAACGACGATATGTATAATTTGTACCAATACCTACTGTAATACATAGTATAACCATAATAAGCGAATAACATAAGATAACTATATATACATACATAACATATATACTACAATCTAACTATAAACGACAGCTAAAAACATATAAACTATGCTATAGTAATAAGATATATATAAATTCGTCATGAGTACATATATTAAGGCCACAACACTTCACACCACCTCTGTTATACCTGATACATAATATATAATATAATATGTATATGCCTATATACACGGACAACTAAATGTACTTTAATATCATGTATTCATGTTTACTAACCTAGTATAAATATATATGTATGCCGAAAATGAATTACGACGTAAATCATATACTACACAGAACCACCTTATATATCACTGCTAATATATAACATCAACCGCTCCAAACATCTTAACAGTAATATACTATATCTGATCGCCGCTGAATCTATAGTTAATGCTCTCATAGTGCTCGCGCTCGATCTACTTACTGTCCTATCATATAATGTATACCTATACATACCTCCTTTCAAGCATCCAGACGTATTACAAATCCGCTAACATATACATGTACTACTTATATTACTATATATATATAAATCATACATACCATAAGATAAGTAATACCCACTACATAGCACCTGTATCACTCTATACTTAACATCACAAGCTAATATCTAAGCTACCAGAACATCAATCTATCTACCGCTTCACTATATATAATGATCTAATAAATTACATATATAACTATTTCAAGTCACCCTAGTATGCATCATAACACTCCATCCATACTAGCACCTAGTATTGACCTCATTTAAATATGATACTCCTTGAAACGTAGCGACCACACTACTTAAATTACTATAACATATAAACTTCGACCTCAACCTCCTATTAAGAATACTTTAATAGGTACACAAACATTATATGATATATATAATTACCATTACCATCATATATAACGATATATTATATGATGATTATATGAAATACTCACACTAAATATAATCTATACTAATTACAATAATATATTATATGAATATTATTATAATATATACCATTAGGTATATATATACACATGTACTATTTCCGTATATAGCTAATATAGTATAATACTAAAATATATATATAATCATATATATAATATATAATAACACTGATACTTAAAAAATAAAATATATAAATATACAATGACTCTACCATTATCAACTCGACTAATATACTATTATATAGTCTTAATATAGTATCATACCGTCCGAAAACTAAATCAGCAATTAACACACACTTATATACATAATTATAATACGTAACACAACTAAGCACTACATTATGCCACCGTACCTACCAGACCACTCCTGACCCACCAATGTACTACACATAATGATATAACTACGTATCATAACTCCTGTAGCTGTAGTATATACTCTCCCGTTATCCTATAAACCATCCTATAAATACTACGTAATCATCTGATAATCACTACAGTATTGAATGAGTATTACATCTATCCTTCGACTACAATTTACTATTCTCTTCTATACTTATACTAAAAGCACAACTCATATATATACACATCTGTACTTGTACATTTAAATATATAAAATATATATATATATATATATATAATATATATATTATAGTATACAATATATACTATATATATATACACCCCACAAAGTAAACATGTGACGTAATATATGATGTATATGTATATATTATATATACTATCATACTTATATAATATATATAAACACAGTAGAATACTAATATATATATATAATATATATATATATATAATATATAATATAAATATTACATGTACCTGTACATACATTATATATATATATTATATACTACTATAAAATATATAACTATATATATATACATATTATATTAAAATAGCTCCTTATATAATATAAGACACATATATACTATTATACAATGTACTTGTACATAATATACTATCATCATATATATATTATATATAATATATATTATATAATAGATACATATATAT
>NW_020868394.1:36855-39355 GCF_003789085.1 Penaeus vannamei
TTGTCTGTGTATTTTGTTCTTATTCATGATGTTGCCATGAAATGGTTTATGAAAGTGGAATCTTTGTGTTTCTCTGAGGAATGTCGGCATGAGATAGATAGATAGATAGATAGATAGACAGATACAGATAGATAGATTAAGAGAGATAAATAGAGAGATAAATAGATAGATATATAGAGATATAGAGAGATAAATAGATAGATATATAGAGAGACAGATAGATAGAGAGAGAAAGAGGGAGAGATAGACAGATAGATAGAAATAGAGAAATGGATGGACATAGATAGATAGATGGATAGAGGCAGGGATTGGGAGTGAGAGAGAAAAAAGAAAAAAGGTAATAGACAACAGCTAGAAAGACAGAGACAAACTTTTAACGAAGAAGAATGGAAGGAGATTCCATTTGCATACATCCCTATACCAAATGCCACGAAGGTTCGTCCAAAGGTTAATGTATGTGTACGTACATGCGTGTGTGCATTTGTGTGTGTATGCATGTGTATGTATGTCTGGTACGTGTGTTTCCCTCTTTTTGTATAGTTTTTTTTTCGTGTGTTCAACTATGCGTTTGAGTGTATTTTCTTTTTATTTTTATTATTATTATTTGTGCGTCTTATTATTATTATTATTATTCTTTTTACTGTATTGGTTTATGTGCGTGCGTGTATGCCTATATGCGTGTATCCGTGTGCGTGCGTGTATACCTATATGCGTGTATCTGTGTGCGTGTGTGTGTGGAGGGAGGGGGGAGTTAACCATTCCGTCACGGCAGTCACGCACACGGACAGGCCACGGACAGCCACGGACGGCCACGGACGGCCACGGACGGCAACGGCCACACGGACGGCCACGGACGGCCACGGACGGCCACGGACGGCCACGGACAGACAGTAGAATTTCTCTCGGTATCGACCTGAGGCAAAAATTCCTGTAGCTCTGTGTACTCCATCGATTGACGGGCAGTAAGTCGCCTCGTGTCGGGAAATCCGGTTTGCGAGAAGCCACCCTGAGGGAAAGGGGAAAGAAGGGGAGGGAGGAGGATGGAAGGATAGGTGGAGAGGTAGGAGAGGTAGTGATGAGAGTAGGTATAGAATTGATGGGGAATAGAGGGATAGGTAGGAAGAGAGAATGATGGGGAATAGAGGGATAGGTAGGAAGAGAGAATACTGGGGAATATAGGGATAGGTAGGAAGAGAGAGAATCGTGGGAAGACTGGGATAGGTAGGAAGAGAGAGAATGGCGGAAAAGAGATGGATAGATTGACTGAAAGATAGATGTATAGATAAATGAATAGAGAGAATAACTGAAAGATAGATGGCTAGGTAGGAAGAGAGAGAATGAGTAAAGATAGAGTGACTGAGGGATGAATGTATAGATATATAGATAAATAGAGTATGGTGGAAGGATGGATAGATAGAGAGAGAAAGAGAGAGAAAGATGGAAAGATATAAGGAAAAATAGATTCATGGAGAGATAGATGTAGAGAATGATGGGAAAATAGATCGATAGATAGATAGATATATAGATATATATAGATATATGGAAGGAGAGGGAACGGAAAGAAAGATTGCCAGAAGGACACGGATAGATAGATATGGATATACATTGAAAGACAGATAGATAGAGTCACAGTACCTATATGTGTAAATCTATACATATGTACACACACACACATATGTATATTGACACACATATATATACACATATTTTTTTTCAATATCATCTCTTTTGCTAAAGCGTCTTCAAAAGAATGAATTGATTATTTGACTCCTGATGTCACCTGCAAATAACTGTTTTCGATCTGGGTTCAATTGAGTGCGTCGAGGGAGGGACTTTTCGTTATGCTTTTACGTTCGAGGCGAAAGATAATCGTTTCATTTTCTATCTTCTTTTGTTTGTCCTTGTTGTTATCGTTTGTCTCCTTTGTCTTCTTCTTATTATTATTTGTCTTCTTCTTCTTCTTTGTCTTTTTCTTCTTCTTCTTTGTCTTCTTCATCTCTGTGTTTGCTTCTTCCTTGTTTACTTCGCCTTCTTCTTTTTCGTCATTTCTCCTTCTTCCCTTAATCTCCATCTCCTTCTTCTATCTCCCCTTCTTTAAAACTGCTGCACATCATAAAAGACTTTACAAATAATAATCATTAATTCCTTTTGTCTTTGCGTGAAGAAAAACAACGACGACAACAACGAAATTCACAATAAGTTTTCAAAAATGCGTTTCGGGCCCACACTTTCTAATATACCATAACGTTTTTATGCACATGCACGATCGCGCATACACACAGACATATAGATTGTTTACGAATGTACGTGTGTGTATGTGTGTGTGTGTGTGTGTATGTGTGTGTGTGTGTGTGTGTGTGTGTGTGTGTGTGTGTGTTTGTTTGTGTATCAGAACGCATATATGTATGTTCATGAATGTAAGTGCATGTAAATTATTTTATCAATATAAACGTATCTTTAGCATTTTTGTTCTTTCTCTTTTCCTCCTCTTTCTCTGTCG
>NW_020868394.1:44355-50415 GCF_003789085.1 Penaeus vannamei
ATAATTATCATAATTACTATTACAATTATATATACACACATGTCATTATCTCCGAGGCGAAAGCCAGTGCACTAAACGAAGCAATACAGTAACTACATACAACAACAACAAACAACAACAAAATAAGAAAACAAATCAACCAACAAGCAACAAATCAAAAACGAAATCAACAACAAAATCAACATCAACAAAAAGGAACATACAAAATCAACAACGACAATCAACATCATCAACAAAAATCAACAACAACAACAACAACAACAATCAACAACAACACAAAATCAACAACAACAAACAACAAACAACAAAACAACAACAAAATCAACAACAACAAAACAACAACAACAACAACACAAAATCAACAACAACAAAATCAACAACAACAACAACAACAAAATCAACATCAACAAAATCAACAAACAACAAAATCAAACAACAAACAACAAAAACACAACACAACAACAACACAAAATCAAAACAACAACAAAATCAACAACAACAACAACAAAATCAACAACACAAACAAAATCAACAACAACAACAACAAAATCAACCATCAACAAACAACAACAACAACAACAACAACAAACAACAACAACACAACAACAAAATCAACATCAACAAAATCAACAACAACAACAACAACAACAAAATCAAACAACAACAAAAATCAACATCAATCAACATCAAACAAAATCAAACAACAACAAAATCAACAACACAAATCAACAACAACAACAACAACAACAAAATCAACATCAACAAATAACAACAACAAAACAACAACAACAACAAAACAAACGCGCCGTCTGGCCGCAGCAAAGAAACCAGGCGCGACTGCCGGCCAATCAGCGCACAGAAAACCCCAAATGTATTGAGAGACGTTTTGAAAAAGGAGAAGAAAAAGCTTTTATGGATTTCGTGTTGGTGATGATTTGTGGTGGTGAATATGAGAGAATGTTGGTGGTGAAGATGGTGCTGATGGTGGGGATAAGGGCGATGATAGTAGTGGAAATGGTGGTGAAAATAGTGGTGATTTTGGCACTGGTGTTCAAGATGGTGGCTATGATGATGATATGGATGGTGGTGATGATGATGAAATTGGTGGTGAAGATGGTGGTGATGGTGATGAAATTGGTGGTGAAGATGGTGGTGATGATGATGAAATTGGTGGTGAAGATGGTGGTGATGATAATGAAATTGGTGGTGAAGATGGTGGTGTATGGTGATGAATTGGTGGTGAAGGCATAAGGGGCTTGGTGATGTGGTGGTGAGACTGGGAGTGATGATCTGTGACTCTAGCGATGTGGTGAAAAGGTGATGACGTTCGTGAGGGCGACACCAGGAGCGGTTTGTTGTGATGTGTGACGTTTGTGATGATGGCGGTGGCGATATTAATGGCTGATGGTCATGTATTGATTAGATTATCTCTCTTAATATCTCTTCCTCTCTCTCTCTCTCTCCTCCATCTCTCTCTTCTCCTCTCTCTCTCTCTCTGGGTATCCTCGTCTCTCTCTCTCTCACTCTTTCCTCTCCCTCCCTCCCTCCTTCCCTCCTTCCCCTCCTTCCCACTTCCCATCCTACCTTCCATCTCCAGCCCCTTCCCCTTCTCTTTCTCTCCTTTCTAATCTATCTATCTATCCACTCTATTCATTCCAGTTTTCTCCATATCCTCCGCTCCTTTAGCGCTTCTCTTCGCCTTGACCCGACAGGCTTCGGGTCGTCGCTCGCCTCGCCGTCTCTACGCAACCGCTCCTTGCGGGCTTCCTCCTCCTCCTCCTCCCTTCCTCTCCTCCACTCCTCTCTTCTTTTCCTTCCTCCTCCTCTTCTTCTGTCGTCTTCTGTGTCCTCCTCTTCCTCTGCCTCCTCCTCCTCCCCTCCATCCTCCTCCTCCTCCTCCTCCCTTCTCCGCTCCTCCTCCCCTCCTCCTCCTCCTCCTCCTCTTCTTCTTCTTTTCTTCCTCTGTCCTTCCTCCTTTCTTTCTCCTTTTTCTCTCTCTTGTTCTTCTTCTTTTTTCTTCTCTTCTTGTCGCTTCTTTCTCTATTTTTTTGTGGTTTTTTTGTACGACAATATATATATATATATATATAATATATATATATATATATATATATATATATATATATATATATATACAATATATATACATATATATATATATATATATATAATATATATATATATATATAATATATATATATATATATATATATATATATATATATATATATATATATATATATATATATATATATATATAACACATACACACACTCGCATATTTAGATAAACACGAAGAGATTAGCTCGACGTATATATAAAAAGAAAGATGAATAAATGACATGAAAGAGAAGAACAGATAAACAGATGAATGGCCAGAATCACAACCGGATTTCCCACTCCGATGACTTGCAATTCCCGATGAAATTCCTGTTAACAGTTTCCGACAAAAGTAATTATATTTTTCTTTTGTAGTCCGTCATTGGTGGTACGAGAGGGGGGGGAGGGGGTGGGGGGTGAGGGTTGGGGAGGGGGAGGGTGGAGGCGGATTGGTGCGAATGTGTACGTGAATTGGCTAATTTACGTACACGGATGTGAGTGATGTGTTTTTGCTTCTTTCTGTGTTTGTTCCAATCATGTGATATATATATTATTTTATTATGTTATTATTATTGTTGATATTATTATTATTATTATTATTATTTATTATTATTTTAATATTATGATATATTATTATGATTATTATTAACTATTGTTGTTGTTGCTTGTTGTTATTACTGTTTATTATTGTTATCGTTAATGTTATCAGCATTAATCATACTATATTATTACTATCAGCATATAATATAATAATAATCATTAATTATTATTATCATTTTTATTATTGTCATTTTCATTAGGAGTAATAGTAGTAGTACTGTCATTTTTATTACTGTTTATTAATATCACTGTTGTTATTGTTATTATTATTATTATAGTTATTATTATTTTCTGTAGTCACAGTATGTATATTCCTCTCACATCGACCTCGCCTCTCCACATTTTCTTTTTCATTCCCTTCGTCTCCTGACCCTCCTTCTCCTCTTTCCCTCTTTCTCCTCCCTCCCTTCCTATCCCTCTCCTTCTCTTTCCCAGCTCCCCAACTCTCCCTCTAACCCACTCTCCCTCCCTCTCTCCTCTTCCCTCTCTGCACTCTCTCCTCTCCTCCACCACTCTTCCTCCCCCTTCTCTCCCGTTCTCTCTCCTCCCTTTCCCTCCACTCGACACCCCTCCTCTTTTCCCTCCTTCTTTCTCTCTTCGTCTACTCTCTCCACCACCCTTCCTCCCCTTTCCTCCTTCTCTATCCCTCTCCTCTCCCCTCCCCCTTCCCCTTTCCCCCCCCTCTCTCTCTCTCCTTCACCCCCTCCTTCCACTGGACACCCCCTCCCCCTTCCCTTTCCCCCCCTCTCTCTCTCTCCTTCACCCCTTCCACTGGACACCCTCCCTCCCCTTCCCCCCCACCCCCTTCTCACTGACGAAGAGGGAGGGAATAACAATGGCGCCCGCTCGCATTGTGTGTTCTGAAGGCCTCCCCAGATTAAGGCTCTCTCCTCTCCCTCTCTTCCTCCCCTCTTTCTCTGTCTTTCTCTTTGTTTCTTCGTGGGTTTTATTTCTTGGGCTTCTGTCTTCTTTGTTGCTTCTTTGTTTCTTTTATTCGTGTTTTTTTCTTTTCTTTTCTTTCACCCTCTTTTGTCGGTCTTTTGTTTTCCTGCCTTTTCTCTTCATTTTTTTAAATATCTTATCCTTGTCTCTTCTTTGGTTCTTTGTTTTCTTTCGTTTATTGTTTTTGTTTTTTTCGCTTTTTTAAAAATTTCCTTTCTTTCTCCTGTTTTCTCCCTTTTTCCTATTTTCTTTCTTCTTTGTGTCTTTATTTATTTCGTTCGTTTCCCTTGTTCTTTTTGTCTTCTTTCTCTCTCTCTCTTCCTATCTGTTATTTTATTTTATTCTTTCTCTACTTAGTTTCTCTCTCACTCCCTTTCTCCTTTTTTCCTCTCTCTCACTCCTCATTTTCGTTGTCGTTGTCACTCATTTCCCCCTCCCCCCTGAAGAGGGAAAGATATGGATAGACAGAGTAGATAGATAGTGAAGAGAGAATAGATTAGTAAGAGGATAGATAGACAAGGAAGAAATTATATTTAAAGATGAATCAAGTAGGAGGAAAGAAAAAAATAAGGAGTCGATAATAGATAATTAGATAGATGGAGAGAAAGTGTTTAAATAGAAGAATAGATCAAACTGCAAGATGAAAGAGGAAATGTATGTATTTCGTCTTCTTTTGGTGAAGGGAAATCGAAAAATAATTCAATACTAGAAAACGAAGAAGAAGAAAGAAAGAAGAAGAAAGAAAGAAAGAAAGAAAGGATTTTAAAGTCAATCGCACTCTACACAAGCTCAGCACCTGTCCCCCCCCCCTCCTTCTCTCTCTCTCTCTCTCTCTTCTCTCTCTCTCTCCTCTCTCTTTCTCTCTCTCTCTCTCTCTCTCTCTCTCTCTCTCTCTTCTCTCTCTCTCTCTCTCTCTCTCTCTCTCTCTCTCTCTCTCTCTCTCTCTCTCTCTCTCTCTCCGCCCCCGCTCCCAGCACCCGTGACCTATTTACCGGGTCTGCAAAAATTAATGTGACCTATAAATAGTCATTACCATATTCATAGGGTTCGTACCGGGGATAGGGGAGAGGAGGGAGGAGGAGGAGGGAGGAGGGGGGAGGAGGGAGGGGGAGGGAGGAGGAGGAGGGAGGAGGAGGAGAAGGAGGGAGGAGGGAGGAGGGAGAGGAGGAGGGAGGAGGAGAGGGAGGAGGAGAAAGAGGGAGAAGGAGGGAGGAGGAGGGAGGAGGGAGGAGAGAGAAGGAGGGAAAAGGGAGGAGGGAGGAGGAGAGGAGGATGGGGAGCGGGCGCGGGGAGAGGGAGGGTGAAAAGGGAGGAGAAAGAGAGGTGTGGGATAGGAATAAGGGTGGCGGGGGAGGGAGCTTTAGGGAGGAGGAGAAAGAGACAGGGAGAGGTAGAATGGCAAGGATGAAGGATAGAAGGTGAGAGGAAGGGATAGCCGGAGGGAGGAGAGGGAAGGAAGGAGGTGGGGGGGGGGTAGATAGGGAAGGAGGAATAGCGAGGAAGGGAAAACGGGGATAGGACTGGGTCGTGGATGGACAGGACGGAGAGGGAGAGGAGTGGACAAAAGAGGAAAGTAAGGATAGAGATAGACGGACGCAGGCATTCGAACTTTGGCTTTTATTTCAACCTGTCGCCTGCCTCTTAATTGCGGAATTCAGAAACCCTTTCCTCCCCATCCTTCCCCCTCTGATTGCAAAAGCGCCGTTGATTATTCGTTTCAATTGCACGCGAGTCGCCATTTGCGCGCATTTGGGTCACTCAAGGCCAGTGCGCCCGCGTTGCCATCGGCAGGTCAATATTTTTTTTCTCTCGGGGGAAACACTCTTCAAGGTCAAACATCTTTCGGAAAATCGTCTGGAAATGCTCTCAAATTCTGCGCTCGGGACTTGCATCTTTTCAATTCCTTATTCGGGTTTAACGAGCGTCCGTTTATGCCTCCCTGGCGTTGCGAAGAAGTTAGATAAGTAGACGGAATGTGGTCGTAGAGAGAGAGTTAGAACACCTGCCTCACACCTGCGCCAATTACGGTAATGAAGACCTCACTCGCCATAGCAGCGGCTGCCTCTATTTTTGCTCTTGTTTCTTTATTTTCTTTCCTTTTTTTCTTTTGGTCTTTAGTGTTGCTGTCTCTTGGGTTCCTGTCTGTCTGTTTGTCTGTCTGTCTGTCTGTCCGTCTCTTCCCTCTCTGTCTTCTCTCTCTCTCTCTTCTCTCTCTCTCTCTCTCCTCTCTCTCTCTCTCTCTCTCTCTCTCTCTCTCCTCTCTCTTCTCTCTCTCTCTCTCTCTTTCCTCCTTCTTGCGTTTGTGCGGTGTGTGTAATATACACCGCTTTCCTTTCCAATCATTTTGATCATTATTTGCCTTCCTACCTTCTCATTTCTCCTCTTTGTCTCCTTCTCCTTTTTTTCTTTCCCTCTCCT
>NW_020868394.1:50515-55515 GCF_003789085.1 Penaeus vannamei
ATAGTGGTGGTGAGGGTATATTGAAGGCGATGCGTGATGATGGTGTATTGATGACGATGATGATGAGGATGATAATGATCAAGGAATATGGTGATAGTGATGACAATGAGTGGCGGGTGGTCATGGCAATGGAAATCATGATGATAGTGGAGAGCAATGATAATGATAACAGTAAAAAGAACTGAAGAAAGAAAGAAAGAAGGAGAAGGAAAAACAAGGAAGGAGGAGCAGAAGAAACAGAAGAAGGAAACAGCGAGAGAGAGACTAAGAGCAGAGAGAGAGAGAGAGAGAGGAGAGAGAGAGGAGAAAGAGAGGAGAAGAGAGAGAGGATAGATAATATAGAGTAAAAAAAGAAAAGAAAAGAAAAAAAACAAATTAAACTAATTGCAGAATCGGATTAATCCAATCAACGATAATCATCCTAATCTTTCTTCTCGCTTTCGGGAACAAAAACGAAATCAAGACAAGTTCCAAAGCGATTTTCTTTTTCTTTCATCTTTTATTTATTATTTATTCATTATTTTTATTTTAGATAATCGTATTCCTTTCGGCTTTTTTCTTCTAAGTCTTTTCTTTTGTTCTCTCTTATCTTTCTTGCATCTTTTGCTCCTCATTCGTTTCCATCTCGGGGGGCATCATTATAGGGGCACAGTCAACCTAAGTCTTTATTATTATTGATTATGCATTTATTGTCCGCGGCCCGCATTGTTCCTTTCTTTTATTGGCTCCGTATTTCTGTCATCTGTCATTTCGGCTCTGAGAAGTGGGTTAGAGGGGGGTTTTTACTATTCTAATTGTGCGTTGAGGATCTGAATCTCATTTTTTGTTCTTGTCTTTCATGCATAAATGGAACGAGTGTGGATAGAATAGCTGTCGATGGTGTGTGGTGATCCTCTTTGTGTGTAAATGGCTTGCGCGTGGATTTGGTGTGTGCACATGTGGTTCTTATGAATCGTGTATGATTTGTGTGTGCGTGTGTGTGTAATGGCGGATCGTGATGATGAGTTGTGGGGCAGTGGATAGACTGGTGTTGTAGATGCGCTGTACAGTTCGTCTATTCGTGTGGTTGTATTGTGATTGGTGTTGTACTCGTGCTGTGGTGGCTTGGCGATGGATTCGTGTATCTGTGTCTGCGAGTGTAGAGGTTGCTGGTTCGTCGGTGGAAGATATTGAGTTAGATGTAGACCTGAGATGTTTCGGTAGGCTGGTAAGTAATACGGCTGCTGTGATCTCATGGTAGTTGAGGATATCTTATATGTGATAGATAGCTTCTGCTCGCGTATGATTATTTGTTTAGATTCACTTATGTATCTTGTAATATTAGGATTAGTTTTCATGGCTTCGATCGCGCAGGTTATTGTATATTCGTGTGGTATTGTCGATGTCGGACTCGCAGCTTGAGTTACGGTAATATTATAGATGCAGATGAATGGTAAGTATTAGAGTACCATCGATTCGATTGCAGTGGTACGACGATCAGGTGGTGTTCTGGATGATATGATTAGATATGCTGGCTCAGCACGATGTCTTAGTGTTTGAGATGCGTCTTCGTTGCATTGATAGGTGGTGTGTGCTTTAGACTGTCTCGTACGATGGTGTACCTGGTGTGAGGATCATTGTGAGTTATTAGCACGAAGTATTAGCGGATTATTATTATGTTTATTGTTCGTGTCGTTATTTCATACTCTGAGTAAAGAACGCCATGACAGATTGTAGAGCGAGAGAAAAGTGCAGGAGATATAGACATCTAGGACGTGTGAGCTCTGTTATCGTCACATTATATATATGAGAAACAAGGGAACTCATTTAAATGGTATAATATGCTCTGCGTTGCTTTTGGAGGCCTTCCGTGGTGGAGTTACATGAGTAAACCTCCCTATCTTATTGTCTCCCCTTACCTCGCCCCTCCCTCTCTCCCTTCCTTCCTCACTTCCCTTGGTTAGCCTCCCTCCCTCCCTGTCTCTCCTTCTGCGCCTCCCTCTCTCCCTGTCTCTCCTTCTACGCCTCCTTCCTCCTCCCTCTCCTTGGTACGACTCCCTCTCTTTCTACACCCCCTTTCCCCCCTCCTTCCCCTTCTCCCCCTCCTTATAATCTTCTTCTCCACCCGCTCCCCTCCTTGTAGACTTCCCCTCCCCCAACCTCTGCAAATCCTCTTTTCCCTTTCTTTTATGCCCCTTCCCTTCCCCCTCCATCCTCCTCCTCCCTCCCCCCTCCCCCTCTCTCCTTCCTACCCCCTTCCACTCCCCCCTCCATCCTACCCCCTTCCCCTCGTCCCTTGAACAGATTTTTCGCCGTTGAAGGAGAAAGAAAATTGTTGTTTTTCGTTATTATTCAGTTATATTTTCCGCCTTCCATTTGTTTTACGTTTAATTGCAGATGATTTGCATAATCTCGATGAGCTTGCAGAACGAAGGGGTGTAGATTCTCGTAATTCCGAGAGAGAACGCAGTCGCAAAATAGACTTTTTGAGTCCTTCACTTGCAGCAATTTGAGAAGTCTTAGATTGGCTTTATTTAGGTGAATTCGTGTCACTCGGGATACTCGCGTCATTACAAGACTCTGATGGACACCATTCGCCCGCTCGCCTTCCTTTGTTTTGTGCTTTACTTTCCAGCCATATGGACGGGACTCTTTTCGTTCAGTCTCTGTTATTTTTTCTTAATTTACTCTCCAAGCATTTTACTCCGCTTGGTGAATTTAAGCATTCCCCCATTAGCGTTCTAGGCATTTTACTCTAATTACGCATTTTCATAATAACGCCCTGTTTATCTTACTCATTTTGCTCAACTTACGCACTTTCCTTTTTATACCCTACGCCTTTTACACAGTTTGCCCATTTTACGCACTTTCCTTATTGCTTCCCACGCAACTGCCTTCTTTTCCTTAATTTACTCACTCTGGCTCATAACACGCCCACACAACTCCCGCGCAAACATCCCAAGCTTCGTTTTTGCGCGAAATGAGAGTCGAAGATAAGAAAATAATCCGCGAATAAAAAAAAGCATCTTATCGGTCTATCTTTGTGGCAAAATATGACGGGATTCTTTTCGAATTATACATCAGATGGTTACTTTTTTATACTTTTTTTCTCTTCTTTCTTTTATGTTTCTTTCTTCTTACTTCATATTTCTATTTTCTTTTTCTTTCTTTTTTTTCTTTTCTTTCTCTCTGTTTCTCTCTTTTCGTTTCTTTTTTTCTGATAGTGGAGGAGGAGGAGAAGGAGGAGAAGGAAGATGATAAGGAGGGGGAGAAGGAGGAGGAGGATCATAGTAATGAAATTTATAATTATAATGACACTAACAATAGCAATACTAATAACAATGGCAATAAGGCTGATAATGATGAAAATGATAAAATGCTAAATTCGTAATGATAAGGATAACGACATTGATAATAAAAAAGAATGATAATAAATGATAAGGTAAAGAAGAAAAAATAACAAGAAAGAAAATAATCAACGGATCTAAGCAAGAGATCAGAAGAAGACGAATGAAAAAAAGGAAATGAAAGAAAAAATAACAAGAAAATACCAAAAGATTTCTCGAGGACGTGGCGAAGGCCCTCGTGCACGCGGTTGGGGAAGGGAAAGGGAGGAAGCGAGGCAGAGAGAGGAGGGGGAGGGAAAGGGAGGAGAGGAAGCGAGGGAAAGAGAGGTAGGAGGGGAAGGGGAGGGAAAGGGAGGAGAGGAAGCGAGGGAGAGAGGGTAGGAGGGAGGGGAGGGAAAGGGAGCGAGGGAAGAGAGGGTAGGAGGGGAAGGGGGAGGGAAGGGAGGAGAGGAAGCGAGGGAAAGAGAGGGTAGGAGGGGAGGGGGGGGAAAGGGGGAGAGAGGAAGCGAGGGAAAGAGAGGGTAGGAGGGGAGGGGAGGGAAGGGAGGAGAGGAATTTAGGAAAAAAAAAAGAAGGCGGAAGGAAGGATAGGAGGAGGGAATGGAAAATTAAGGAAAAAGGGGTGGAAGGGGGGAGGCAAGAAGAGCAATGGGAGGGCGGGTGGGGGGGGATTCGGAGCAGCAAACCACCATGCAACCACAGTAAAACACAAGGCGAGACACACAACCCCACTCTGACCCCCTCCCCTCGCACCCCTATAGTCCGAGCCGCGCGCCTCCATTCCTGAAATCAATTCCCGAAGCCAAAGGAATCTAATTTATATCCAACAACCTAAAGGGCGAGGAGCAGAAGGGTCGGGAAGAGAGAACAGGAGAGAAGGAGCTGATAGGATAATTGATCAAATGATATATGATATGATAAAATATATTAGTAATGATAATAATAATTAATAATAATAATAATAATAATAAATATAATAATAATAATAATAATAATATAATAATAATAATAATAATATTGGATAATAATAATACGGATATTAATAATAATCATGATAATGATAATAGTCATAATGATGATGATGATAAGGAAAAGATGAAGAAGGAGAATGAGGAGGAGAAGAAAGGGGAAAAAGAGGGATTGGGAGAAAAAATATGAGAAACTAATAACTATTCAACGTCTTCATATTCTTTCTTCACCATTACCCCCTCCCCACACCCCCATCCCCTTCTATATTTTTTCTCAGGCCATCTATTGCCAACAGCATCCTCCCCTTCTCCCTCTCCCTCCCCTCTCCTCTCTCGCCCCACTAATCCCTGTCCCTCACCTCCATTCCTCTCTCTTCCCCTCTTACTCTCAGTCCTTCCTCTCTCTATCCTCTCCCACACAGTCCCTCTCACCCCTGCACCCCCTCCTCCTCCTCTCCCCCCTCAGTCCTCCTCCCTCTGACTCCCCTCATGGCCCCTCAGTCCCCTCTCTCCCCTCTGACCCCTCCCTCCCCTACCCTCTCCATCTCTCCTCTTCCTTTTCCTCTCTTTCCCCCCCCCACCCCCACCCCACCCCACAAAGAGAGGTTCGCCTTTAAGAAACCAAACAGCATAAATGACTTGGTCTTGGGCTGCCTCTCCCGCCCACGGCTGAGGCTGAGATGTCGCGGCGCCACCTCGGAGGCGG
>NW_020868394.1:63015-65515 GCF_003789085.1 Penaeus vannamei
TCCTTGTAGAATTTGTATGCATATATATTTTAAATCTGTTTCATTTTACTGTCTATATCAATCCATACATGTGCAAACCTTTTCTTCATATACCGTACGTCTGTTACGATGTTGAAAGAGATATGATTATAAACCTTTTTGACTTTGGAATACCAATTGGCCGTTAATCATTGCGAGAGAACCGATATAAAAAAAAGAAAAAAAGAAAATTGAAAAATTAAAATTGAGAGAGATAACGAAAGTGTAATAATCACAAAAAAAGGAAAACAGAAAGAATGAAAGAGACAGATAATTGTCATACTGTCACAGTAACAATCGGACATTCTGAACTGATTGTTAAACAAATTAATAACAAATCAAAACAAAACAGAGACGTATGGTTTATGGATAAAGAAAAGAAATTAATTATCATTTTCCATCCAGGGACAAAAAAGAAGAAAAAAAAAAAACAAAACAAAACCCATCAAGTCATTAAAACTCATGGAAATCTTTTATTTTTCTTTTATACTTTCACTTTAAAGAACTTGAACCGACGTTGACTGTTACTGAAGCCGGTGAGTAGAAAATTAAGGAAAAAAGATAAATAGATGAATTTGTTTTTGGCTCTCTTGTTTTTGTGCATTGAAGTATTTACATAAAAATACAACAACCCTCAAAAAATCTGTTTAGTTTTTATATGTGATTCGCATCTTGTCCGATATTTATATATTCTAAGAGGAATATATATTTATTTATTTTGCTCCCTATTTTCTAAAAATCTTTGGTATATTTCCAGTATTCAAATCGTATTCAAAAAGTACACTTGGGTCCGTCTTAAGCAAGTCTTTTTGTATCACTTCTCTCTGGAGTTTGGACTTTTCCTTCTGTATATAATTATTATATATATTTTGAAGTTGATCTAGCATGATGATTATTAAGATTTTTCTCGCTATCTTTGTATGTTGAATATTTTCCCTTCTCGCTTACTTCTCTTCAAAAAAAATTGAAAAAAAAAAAAAAAAATCTCAAGTGTTATTTTTCGAATACAAAAACGTGACTTTAATCGTGCTTGCGCTGGTATATACACACATATATATTTTTTTTTCTTTGTAGAAATCGCTCTGGACATATACATGAATAAAGAATATATGTTTATAAGCTTAGCGGAGAACAATAAGGCCGAAAATTCGATGTTTAAAAGCTGGTGTTGTCACCCTTAGAGCATCTGTCTTTGTTTTTGTTTTTTTCGTTAGATAAAAAATCGTCTGCATTTATTTATTTACCTATTTATTTATTTAGTCTTTTGAATGTATGTAAACTAACCAAGCGCGGACGAATGCAACCCCAAAAAGTGTCTGATGTTTATAAAAACGATCCCTGAGATTCGTTTGAAAATGGTTTCTTTTCGAAATTTTAGATTCCCTTAAAACGTCCATTATCAATACCATTTATATAATAATTATAATTACAATATAAATTACATGTTTACACGTCTCTGTAACCATATTAATTTTCACATACCGAATAATTTATATTTTCCCCTAATTGTCCCCCAAACTTCTTTTATCCCACCATCAGACACAAGTTTTATCCTTAAACCTGGACAAGCTCAAATGTAAACACCTTGTTTCCAATTAAAACAAAAACCTATCCACCCTTTTCAAAAACTGTCTTCCCACCATTTTTATAAAACCGAAAAATAGAAAGAAAGCAAAAAATTGTCAAAAAAAGAAAAAAAAAAGTTTAATCTCGTTTCCAACTTATTTTTTTCCCAAATGAACTTGATAGTATATATCTTTTAATGTATTCAACAATCTATCTCCCTTGCATGACTCGTGCAACTTGCATGATGGTTTTCTTTCACAACCGATCTTTTCAGGGCGGCCAAAGCACTCAAAAAGAATAGAAAAAGAAAAATGAAATAAAAAATCGGACAAATCAACAAAGTGAAGTGAAAGAGGAGAATGAATTAAGTGAAATTAATCAGAATAAAAAGGGAGGAAGTGAGAGAGAATTAAAAGAAAGAAGAAGAAGAAGAAGAAGAAAAACAGGAGCGTAAAATATTGAGAGAGAGAGAGAAAGAGAGAAAAAGAAGTAATAAAATTGGACTGAGGTTTAAAAAACGTTAAAGGTAAATAAAAATATTCCTTCAAAAATAGGAACAGAAGCAGAGAGAATAGCAATTAGGAAACCTTACACAGAAGGTGAAATGTGAATAATAACAATTGGCATAGAAAACGGGAAGCAACAGAAAACGGGAATTCACACCCTCATATGACTCCAAGCAAAATTAACCCTTATGGCAGAACATCCTTGTTATCTCTTGATGTTAAGAAAGGGGGGATAGGGAAAAGGGAGAGAAGTAGAGAGAAGGGAAGAGGAGGAGTAAAGAGAAAGGAAGAGGAGGAGTAGAGAGAAGGGAAGAGGAGGAGTAGAGAGAAGAGAAGAGGAGGAGTAGAGAGAAGGGAAGAGGAGGAGTAGAGAGAAGGGAAGAGGAAGAGTAGAGAAGGGATGAGTAGGA
>NW_020868394.1:80515-110515 GCF_003789085.1 Penaeus vannamei
GGAGCGGGTAGAGGCCAGACAGAAAGACGACTCAAGCCAGTGGCACGCCGACAGGACACGCGCACGCCCCAGACCTGCAGAAGGCTCCCCAAGGTCTTATAAGTACTTTATAGACCTTGGCCTCCCCTGCCTTGCCCACCGCGTCTGGCGTGACCCGGTCTCGATGGGTGACTCCTTCGCCTCTTCGGTGGGCTTGTCTGTCTGTGTGGGATGCGTTGGATGTGTGGGATGGATGTGCCTTTGTGTGAGGATATATAGTGGATGTGTGTATGTATGCCGCGTTTGATGTTTGGATGAAAGTATGTGTGGAAGTGTGGATGCTTCGTTTATACATTGCAGTTTTTCTTTTATCTATTCTTCGCTTTTAAAATTTCTCCTATATCTTTAAATATCTCTTTCTCTCTCTTCTTTCTCTCTCTCCATTCTCGTCTCCTCTCGTCTCTCTCGTCGCTCTCTTTTCTCCCCATCTACTCTCATTGCCTCACCCTACTTTTCTCTCTCTCTCTGTCTCTCCCTCTTTCTCTTCTTTCCCCTTCAAAATCCACCCCCCCGCTTTTCTTCTCTGTCTCCTCTTTTCTCACATTCTCTTACCTTTCCTCTTCACCTCTAGCCCTTTTCAACCTTCAAATATTTCCTTCTTCTCTCTCTCGTCTCTCTCTCGTCCATCGTCTATCCTTCTTCATTTCTCTTCTCCTCTCGTCTCTGCCTTTCTTCTCTCTCCTCGGCATCTCTCTCTCCTCTTCCCTCTCTCTCTCTCTTCTTCTCTCCTCTCTCCCTCTCTCTTTCTCCCCTTAGCGTTCTTCTCTCTCCCCTTCTCCCTCTCCTCTCCTCCAACATCACACGCCTCCAGTGATCTCGCCTAAAGGCCTCGTGATCTCTCAGAGAGAACAGACATATGGACGGTTGAATAACACTGGATCTGTGTTTGACCTGGCAAAGCGATCCAACTAATTTATCAAAGGGATTGATTTCCTTTATTAATTCTTCACGCTTCCCCAGTTTTTTTTTTTTCGTAAGGAATGTGATTATACACGCCGTTGTTTTTTTCTTTTGTTAGTGGTTATGAATTGTCTGTTTGGCTTCCTGGTCTGTTTTTTTTTTTACTGTTTGTCTGCTCTGTGTGGTGCTTGTTTGTCTCTCCTTCTCTTTCATACGTCTATCTGTCTATCTATTAGCGGCATCTCTTTTCTCTCTCTCTGTTATGCTTTTTTTTTTTTTTTTTTTTCTTTCTCTCTTTCTGCCCATGCCCTTCACTACCCCTCCGCTTTCTTTTTCCTTTACTCTTCTCCTCTCCCTTCTCATCCTNAAGAGGAGAGGAGAGAAGGTAAAGGGAAGGGAATATAGATGAAGACAGTAAGGGGGAGAGAGAAAGAGAAGTACGGAGATGAAGAGCAAGGAAGAGTTAGGAGGAGTAGATTAGACAGAGAAAGATAAGCGATCAGAAGGGAGTCGGGAGAGGAGAAGTTAGAAGAGAAAAGAGAGCGACAGAGACAACAGAGGAAAGAGAAAGTGAAAGAGGAGGAGAGTGGGAGGGGAGGCGAGAGAGAGAAGCAGAGAGTAAGGGGAGAAGATTGGGGAACGAGTAGAGAGATAGATAGAGAAAATAAGTATAAATAGAATGTAGCACATTCCTAGATAACTATGATGTAACAGTATAGAAAAAGGAGGAGGGAAGTGAAAGCACACAGATATTATACCGGTATTATAGAAGAGAGAAAAAATCAGAGAGTGAGAGAGTGTGAGTTAGAGTAGACAAGAAACGTAGAAGAGAAAACATCAGATCAGAAACACTCTAGTAACAAGTATAAGACTATAAGAGGATTAAAAAGAAAACAAGCATTAAAGAGAGATATAATAAGAGCACCAAAGAGCGAGATCGCTACACAAGCTTATAAGACTAGAAGTGCAGTCGATAGAGTATACGTCTTCTCTCAAAAAATAATAATATTCGATAACTCCAAAAATTAATATAAAATACTAAAACACTCATTATATGCATCGTGATATATAATGTAAAGTTCTTTCGTGGTAGAATATCCGCCAAAAGGCTTCGGTTTCAAAGGCGGAATCAATCGATATGATCCTTTAATCGAGTGAAAAATAATTAAATAAACACATGAAGAAACAGTAAACCCATCTTAATTGCTTTTGGTTTTTCTTTTAGATACTCTGGCAACGTGCATACTCCAGACACGTGCTCGTGCTATCGTGTGTGCAATACGTACTATATTTATTGTATGAGTACGGAGCGTGTAGAGTAGAGAGAAAGAAGACATATGTGATACAGAAAGCAGGTCTATGATATGATTACCAAATTATTTTACCGTTTGAGAAATTGCTTTTATCTTTCAACAGAGCTTTCTCTACTAGCTCTATATAGTACGCAAACAACTATATATATAGTTGAGTATATTACTTATATTTTTAATTTTAGCCTCTCATCTTACTCTCGTTTAATCTATTCTCCCTGATATATATCCCTTATCTTAATTTCTACACCATCTAGTTATTATATATACATATATTATATAATAATTACACTCAGTATACTTCACTATATTTATATATACATATAATTTATTCACCTTATACTATAAACTTATAGATACCATTGTATATGTGTTCGTGTAGTAAGAGAAGAATAGAGATATAATAGATCACAGGATACCCAGTATTACATATATATTTGACTAATATATAGATGCATATTACTAAGTAGGATATATACGCGCTCACCTCTGTACTAGTAGATGATATATCTTGGAAGAAGTCAGTTTCATAGATATTCATAGAAATGACGGTGAATTGAAGATCCTATTTTTTCTCTTTCTTCTACCTTATATATTCTCTATATAATCTCTACCTTATATATCATATATTATCATATATTCCATATACTATTCATAATTTGACATTTAGTAGTTCCCATAACAATACTATAATGTTCACATCTACTATCTATTCGTATTATCGTCTTGCGGTATATCTCTCTATATTATTTAATCATTATCTCTCATATATATCTATATATCATTCACTATAATTATATATACTATATATATATCGTATCTTCTTATCATTGTATACTCCTCCTCGTCCTACTCTTCTAGGTCTATAATAATCTAATATCTTCTCATATATTAATGCATCTCACAAACGTCTTTAGTTCTCTATCTATATTACCTACTATTATCTTACGTTTATTATTAATTATTCCTATAGCTATATAAAATCATCTCTCCTATCTATATAGTATATTATATCTTACTAATAGTCTTAATATATACTACTTACTTATCTTCTAAGCTATATAATATATATATATATATTCAAAATAATATATAAGTAACAGGTTATTCATATATATTACGGATTATCTTTATACTATAGTTAAACTCTTTCCTCTCCTCTATATTACCTCTATCTATATCAACACTGCATATATATTACTTATCTATCATTATACATTTCCATTCATTTGCAATCTTTATATCATCACACATACATACATTTCATGTTACCTTATTGTTTTCATGTATCTATTACAAATTCTATATACTTATACATATATATATATTATATACTATATCTTATTATATATATACTATATATATATATATATCACTCATCTATTATTCACCCTATACTTCTGCATATATGTTCTCTTCTCATCCGCAAATTAATTTCATCTGACAGATCTTTACCACATGTAAATAAGCCAAGAAATCAACACGATATTTCAACTCAACAATTCAAATTCAAGAAGAAAAAGAAAATAAACTTCAAATCCTCATGAAACCGTTGCCAGCGACACCTGACTTATTCAAATGATATCATTCGCGTTTTCATTATATGATGGGAAAAACACCAAAAAGTCATAAAATTCCCTGGGAAAATCTGCAGAATTAGATGTTGCCGCAGTTATGAATTCTGGCCAGGTAGGGCGAGTTTCCAAATAGACAATTTACGCTCGTGTTTTATGCTTCATATTTCGTGTCGGTGACATATCTATTGACAAGGCTTTAAAGTTATTTATCTAGTAAATCTCTGGTTTATCATAAATATGTAAACATAAGTGCATATATATATATATATTCATTAGATAAATTTAATAGTATATACAACATATAGGTATATTATAATACTAAATAGACTTACTCATAGTTCTAGTTCTAGTTAAACTATGTAATATAAAAGAAGAGTAATAATGAGCTAAGAGGATAAATGAAGTATTATATATAAGTATTATGTATATATATATTTATTTTATATATTTTATAATATATATCGTAGTATATATTATACTATTATTAGTAGTATATATAATATAATGTTATTATTATCTCTCTATTTAATCTATTTATACTTTTACTGTATATCTATCTCTCATCTAAATAATAGTATTCAGTTATATAACGTTCTCTATATATATTCTATATTAATATATCCTTCTCTAGTTATTTATCATATATATATATATCTATATATATCTATTCTAATATATATATATAAATCTATATATATATTTTATAATATTATACATATATATTACCGTCTTCAAATATATATATTATCTGTCCTCTATATTTAGGTTACTCTATATATATATATATATCATATATATATCTATATAATGGATATATATATATACAGGTATAATTATATTAGGGCTATATAATATATATTAGTATACTCCATATATCTACTATATTAGTTTACTACATACCAATATAGTATATACTACTATATATAAACCTATTTGCTGTTAATCTATATATACCTCTATAGTACTATATCATATAATATAATATACATATTCTTTCCGACATAGTATGATAATATATATACTTTCATGTCTCTCTCATTATCTATTCTATCCCCTTACTACATTCTATTATAAACGAGAGAGAGAGAGAGATTTTGAGAGAGAAGAGAAGAAGAGGAGAGAGAGAGAGAGAGAGAGAGAGATAGAGAGAAGAAGAGAGAGAGAGAGATAACCGAGCGATGTGTGTTTCTGCGTGTGTGTGTGTGTGTGTGGTGGCGCGCGCGTCACGCCTGTGTCGTTATGTTATTTGTCTGTGTGTGTGATAGTGTGTGTGTGCATATCATCTTATTAGATTTGTGTGTGGTGTGCGTTTGTGTTAGTTGTTTGCTCTGCGTCGATGCGCATTCGTCGAGGTGTGTGTTGTGCAATCGTGTCAGTGTGTGGTGTGTGGTGTGTGTTGTGAGTGTGTGTTCTCGTGTGATGCTCGTGTGTTCGTGTGAGCGTGCCTGTGCTGGTGCGGTTGTGAGTCGTGTGAAAGTGTGTGTGTGTGCGTGTGTATGTTGTGTGTCGCTTGTGTTTGAAGAGTGTGTGTGTGTGTGTGTGTTTGTGTGTGTGTTGTGTGTGGCAGTGTGTGTGTGTATTGTGGTGTGTGGTCTATTATATACGTGATGTTATATATGGCCTATTAACATTACGGCATATCACATAAGTCCAACGAAATTAACACACCACACACACACACAGCACACACACACACACACACACACAACACCAACAGCAGAGCAACACCACACACACTAAAACACACACACACCCACACACACACACACTCACACACACACACCGACACACACACACACACATCACACACTTACAACACACAATTATACTAATATAGATTAATCTTACCACTTCATTATATATATCTATAGATTATAATCTATCAAGTATGATAGTATAAGTCACAGTTAATATATATCGCAAATTGTAGATTGCCTTTATACTATAGTATATGTGTTAATATATAAGTAGTAAGCTTTACTCAGGAAGTCTCATGCGAGTGTATAAATATATATATATATATATATTACTAATATATATATAGAGATAGAGTAATGTAATAATATAATATAATTACTATATAATAGAATAGGTGCAGTCTATAATATAATAACTATAATATAGTAGATCACTATGTAGATGTATAGAGTATACAATAGTAGAGAATACTCGTAAGTAATATATTAGCTATGACTCACTAATATCTATAGTACCAATATATACTAGTATAAATAAATATGAGAATATATATAATAGCATATATATATATACACATATATATATAATACAAGTGAACATAAGTATATAATATATAGATAATATATTTATACATTGAAGAGAAGGGTATAATTTATAAGTATATGACTCATAATGTTACCTATCATAAATATAAGTATAAGAGTAGGGTATATAAATATATAGATAACGAGTGTGTGTGTGTGAGTGTGTGTGTGTGTGAGTGTGTAATGTGTGTGGTGTGTGATGTGTGTGTTGTTGTGGTGTGTGTTGTGTTGTTTAGATATATTATCCTAATAACCTAATTAGCTCTATATATAGAACTATGAGTAATATAATAGTATAATAATATATATAGTAATAAGTAATAATATAATGTTAGTATATATATATTACTATAAGCAATGATAGATTTATAGATATGTATCATAGTAACATATTATTATTATTATAATATTATACTATATATATATATATATCTTAATAGTATATACTACATAATATATATATACCTATATATAAATATAAGTAGGGTATATAATTTAGTGTATATGCAATGTTGTGGGTGATGTGTGTGTGGGTTGGTGTGTGTGTGTGTGTGCTTTGTGTGTTGTGATGTGTGTGAGTATTTGGTGTGGTGTGGTGGTGTTGTGTGTGTGTGTTGTGTGTTTATATACTGTATATTACTGTTATATATATAATATATTATAATTATATATATATATATATAGTACCATTATAGTATATAATATATAGGGTAATTTGGTGTATTATATTATATATATATATATATATAATATATATATATTATATACATAACTATATTTACTATATATATATATATATATATATATATATATATATCACGTATGTATTATATATAATTTATAGTATGTATGTATGTATGTATGTATGTATGTATGTATGTATGTATGTATGTATGTATGTATGTATGTATGTATGTATGTATGTATGTATGTATGTATGTAATGTATGTAATGTATGTATATGTATTATGTAATGCATTTGGGATCTTTGTCATTTATACATGTATAGTGTAGAAAACATGTGAAGAGAACAGTGAAATGGGAGAGAGGGAAGAGAAGGGAGACTGGAGAGAAAGCGAAGGAGAGAGAAGAAAAGGGGAGAAAAGAGAGGGTAGAGAGGAAATGTCATGCAGATCTGCAAATCACGTGACACAAAGAATCATGCATTTGTGTCACGTTCCAAGTTTTGCCTCATGAAGTATGCATGGCCCAGAATTTCAAGTGAAGTAATTGTATTTGCTCTTGTTTTTTGTTGTTATTTGCCATGTCTTCTTGTCTTTGTTATTGTTAGTTTTTTTTCTCGCATTTGTTTGTATTCATTTTCTCCTGTCGTCACTCTTCTTGTCTTTCTTATGTTTTTTGTTTGTTTGCTTTTGCATTTTTATTATTTTTTGCATATATTTTATATATATATATATATATATATATATATATATATATATATATATATATATATATATATATATATATATATATATATATGTTCTTTGATTTTGTTTCTGTTTTTGTTAATGCTTTTTGTTCGTGATTTCCTTACTATAATTCTGCTGTTGTATTTTTATTCTCGAATCATTTTTTCGCAATTGTTTTTTATATATTAATCTATTTTTCGCTTTTGTTCTTGTTTTCATTTGCTTTGTAAGATATAATGTGTGAATTTACCTGTGAGTTTGTAAACACAGATAATTACAAGCCAAGTTTTCATTATTATTAACTATACAAATAATTAGAACCGATGGTCAAAATAGATGCATTAATTAGGTGAAAAAAATATTCATAGAAGTAATAAGTTCATTTTTCTTCTGATTTTGATAATTACTATATTTTAGAATCTTTTTCGTATCACTATTTCATTATTCCTGGTCTTTTTTCATGATGGTTATTTTCATTATTTTCATTATTATCATTATTCTTTTTTCAATATTGTTTTTATTGTTCTTACTATAATCAGTATTATCATTATCATTGTTGTTATTATTATTGTTATTGTTATTATTATCTTCAATACTATCAATTTTGTTTTTTGTTTTATTGTTATTTTCATCATTAACAATTATTGTCATTATCATTATCAAAATTATTATTATAGCATTATTATTGTTATCATTTTAATTATCCTTGTAATTATTTTCATTGTTATATTTATCATTGTTATTATCATTATTATTATTTTTATCATCATATCAATCTCATCATTATTATCATTATCATTATTATCATTATTATCACCCTTATTACCATTATCAATATTAGTGCCATTGTCAATATCATTATTCCCATTATTGTTATGATATTTTCTTCTTTTTGATCATTATCATCATTATCATCCTTTTGATTATCTTTTATCATTGTCATTATTATCATCACCATCATCAATATTGTTATTATCATTATTTTCAATATTGTTATTATCATTATTTTCAATATATTATCATTATTATCATTATCATCATTATTATTGCTCTTGTTATACAAATTACTAATAATATTATTATTAATATTATTATTGTTATTGATGTTGTTATTATAATCACAATTCCCATTAACATAACGTTTCTACTGTTATTTTCATTATTAATAGTAGTAGTAGTAACAGAAATAGTATCTAATCATCATCATTATTATTACTAATATTGTTAATTCTGATAACGTTATTATTGTTTTTGTTATTGTTCTCATTGTCATCTGCATTATTACTATCACCATCATCATTATAATTATAATGAAGATGATAACAGTGATAATAAACACAATGTTTATATGTATGTGCTTACATACATATGTAAACATTTTCTTTACCATCTTTTTTTTACTTCTTCTTTATTTCTTTTTCTTTCAGTTTCTCTTCCCTTTTTTTTTTTAATTATGTTTTGTTTTTGAGTGCGTCTGTGCGTATATGCAATGTTGTATCTTAGTGAATATTTCTACTTATATTTTTTTCGTAATAGCATCATTGGAAATAAATGTATTACCATTGTGTTTTCCTCTTTATATACTGATTTGTCATATTCATTTCTAATATTTTAAGCGTTTCATTTACTGATCCCTTTTTTATCAAGAATTTTTTTTTATGAGATCTTTGTCATATGCATTTTTGTGTTCTGCTTCACAATTATAACAATTATAAAACACTGAAGAAGATGATAAAAGTAATGAAAAAACTGTTTATAACTGCATGTAGGCACATTAATGTTCTTTATCAAATAACTGATCTAGAAATAAATCAGTAACAAAAAAGAAAACTTACATTATTAAGAATTAAAAGAAAAAAATATTGAAATCACATTTTAAAATAACAAAAGGATCTTCATACACAAAACCAAAAAAATTAAGTTATATAGATGTTTATTTACACGTACATATGTTACATTATTTACAGAGATTAAAACCGTTCGCTGTTAAAATCAATTACAATGAACAAAATAAATATAAGATTAAAAAATTACCCCTCCCCCCCTTTATCTTAAAGGGGGGGAGGAGAGAAGGGGGTGTATTTTTTTCTCTTTTTTTAAATTTTCCCTTCATTTGGGACACTATCTTCTTCATTCAATGTGAAGAAACAAAAATCTATCTATATATATATATTTATTCATATATATATAAAATCTCACTAGACAAAAACAAAATGGGGCAAAAAAATGTCTAATTCCTTATATTTTTTCGAGAAAATAATCAAACTGGGGGCTCTAATTCAAATACAAAATAAACCTTCTTTTATATCATCGTCTGAAGGTTTAAGAAAGGAGAGAGAGAGAGAGAGAGAGAGAGAGAGAGAGAGAGAGAGAGAGAGAGAGAGAGAGAGAGAGAGAGAGAGAGAGAGAGAGAGAGAGAGAGAGAGAGAGAGAGAGAGAGAGAGAGAGAGAGAGAGAGTATGGTTGGAAAACTACATTGTTTTTTTTTTTCAATATATATAATTCCATCCGTCCAGAGACTACATTTCTTTATCGTTTTTATCAATAATAATCATGAATAAATGGAAGAGAGAGAGAGAGAGAGAGAGAGAGAGAGAGGAGAGAGAGAGAGAGAGAGAGGAGAGAGAGAGAGAGAGAGAGAGAGAGAGAGAGAGAGAGAGAGATTCTCTGTTGCTTTTTTATAGTATTGCACACAAACATTAATACGACATGCACTATCACGGTAGAAAAATGAGAGAAAGTAAAAAATTATGAAGTGAGAATATCTAAGAGAGAAAGTAGACGAAGAAGAGAGAAGAGAGAGAGAGAGAGAGAGAGAGAGAGAGAGAGAGAGAGAGAGAGAGAGAGAGAGAGAGAGAGAGAGAGAGAGAGAGAGCAACAACATGATTCATCAAAGAACAACATCATAAATTCTATACAGTGATACCAACCTGCTTCATGAACTCTCAAACACACTACGCAAGAATCATCATAGTTCACTTCTTTATACAAATGCCAGCTGTACCCCATAGCCACCTGTGCTCTAACTAGACAGGTGGTGGGAGGAAGCTGGTGCAGAGGGGGGAAGAGGGGGAGGGAGGGGATGGAAAAGGGGGGGGAGAGGGAAACGAGGGAAAGAGGGAGAGGAATAAAGGGGAAAGTGGAAGGGGCTGAGAGAGGAAAATAATCAAAGAGAGGGAGAGTGTATCTCCTCTTTCTACGTGGGAAAGAGATGTGTTCGTGTAATTACATACACTTTACATACACACATACATACACCCCGAGAGAGAGAGAGAGAGAGAGAGAGAGAGAGAGAAGAGATGAGAGAGAGGAGAGAGAGAGAGAGAAGAGAGAGAGAGAGAGAGAGAAGAGGAAAAAGCGAGTCAAAAAAAAGACAGACGAGAGAAAAACAATTTTTGCTCTAGTACAAGGAGCCCCAAGTATAAAGTTGGGAAAACCAGCTGAATTCATAAAAGGAGCGCTTGTACAACAACTCCAGCTGGGTGAGAGAGAGGGGTGGTGGGGGAGACAGCTGGTGAGAGGGGGGAGGAGGAGACAGAGGAGGAGGGGGAAGGGGGAAGTAGGAAGGAGGGGGAGAGGAGAGTGAGGAGGGGAGGGAGAGGTGGGGGGAGGAGTTTGTAGGAGAGGCTAAATGAAACAGATTAGTCTCCTGCACCATCTGGCAGCGGGGGCGGGGGAGGGGGGTGAGTGGGGAGGTTGAAGGGGGGGGGGGGAGGGGAGAGAAGTGCATATGCCGCACCCATATTTTTTTTTTTTCTTACTTTTTCTCACATTTTTTTTATACAAAGACATACATGGAATTCCAGCTGGGACGATTTTCATACGCACATGAGTCATCTCTTCATAAGATGTGTGCGTGTGTGCACATTATTTTCTCAAAAAAAAAAAAAAAAAAAAAAAAAAAAAGTGCGCCACCAACTGATTGGTGTACATACAGACATACATACGCACATACGGGCGCCACCCTGGAATGTTGGGATGGAGGGGGTGGGGGGCTAGCAGGGAGGTGGGGGCGGTGGGGTGGGGGCGGGGGTGCCTCCACGTGCCCAGGGGGTGGAGAGGGGAAGGGGGGAGGGGAGGGGAGAAATACTTCCCTCCCGTTATCAAACATGGTGTGGGGGAGGGGTTGGAGGGGAGATAGAGGGGGGGATAAGGTCAATTGAACCATCTTCTGAAGACCTTCTTTTCCCCCTTTCCGAAAGGTCACGATGAACCTTCTTCTGCTCTCTTCTCCTCCTCTTCCTTTTTTTTCTCTTATTCTTCTTCCTCCGTTTCTTCTTATTCCTCCTCCTCTTTTATCCTTTCTTCCTCCTCCTCTTTTACCTTTTCTTCCTCCTCCATCTTTTCCCTCCCTTTTCTACATCTTCTTCCTTCTTTTCCTCCCCTTCTTCTGTTTCTTCCTATTCTTCTGCTTCTCCTATTCTTCTCCTCCTTTCCTTCTCCTTCTTCTTCCCGGTCTCCTTCCCTTCCTGCGACCTCTGACCTCCGACCTCGATCGATCCCGCTGACATGACCTCGTTTCCCCAGAGCGGGCGGGGGAGGAGGAAGAAGAGGAGGAGCGAACGGAGGGGGTGGAGGGGGGAGGGGGAGGGGCGAGGAGCGTGGCACCGCCAAACAACGCAAACGAACAGCCTCCCCGCGCACAAAACAAACAAACAACAAAACAAAAGTAAACAAGGACCAGAGGCGCCGCCGCTTAGGTCATGATCTGGTGGTTCATCTGGTGGGCGGCCATGTCGCCGTAGTGGTTCCAATAGGACATGTAGTGGGCGGGGTCCCACTGGTGGTGCGGGTGCATCATGGGCGGCTGCTCGCGCCTCTGCTGCTCGCACGCCACCATGGCGGCGGCGGCGTTCATGGGCGCCATGTCCTTGGGCGTGGCCACGGGCGGCGACACCATCATCTCCCTCTGGGCGCCCGACATCATGGGCGTGCTCATGTCGGCGCCGTGGCTGGACACGGTGGGCGTCTGCGACTGCGGGCGCTCCTGGTGCTCGGGCGGGGGGGAGAGGGGGCCGCTGCCGTCGCCGCCGCCCACGGACGAGGGCGGGTGCTCGTGGGCGTGCTCGGTGGGCGCCGGAGAGCTGGGGGACTCGGGGCCGCTGACCATCTGGGCGAGGTTGGCGCCGAGGTCAGCAGCGATGTCAGCAGCGTCCACGCCCGGCAGCTGACCGTTCTGGGCGGCCTTGTACAGCTTCTTGTACTTGGAGCGGCGGTTCTGGAACCAGATCTTCACCTGCGGGAGAGAGAGAGCCGCGTTAGGACAGAAGGGGACGAGCGAGGGGACGAGACGCAGGAAAAGCAAGACAAACCAATAAAAAATAGATAATCTAACACAGCCACATCGACGACGACATTAGCCAGGCAGAAAGGAACGTTACAAAAATCACCCAAATAACTCCACTGAAATCCCTCTCCCTTCCCCTTCCCCAACCCTCCCCATCTCCCCACCTCCCACCCCAACACTCCATTATCCCATTCCATCCTCTCATCCTCCACCCCCACCCCTTACCGCCCCCCCCCTCCCCCCCCAACTCTCAGACATCCCGGAGAGCCCTGTGTTCGCACCCATGTATCCCCATTGTAGATTTACGGATTACACAAACGTTTAGACCGTAAGCTGTACCCAACACTCCCCAGGGGCCTCCGGATTCCTCCCCCCCCCTGCCCCTCCCCCTCTCTCAGCTGTTCCCTCCACCCCCTACCCTCCGCCAGAGAGAAGGAGGGGGGAGGGAGGAAGAGGAGGATGAGAGAGAGAGAGAGAGAGAGAGAAGAGAGAGAGAGAGAGGAGGAGGGAGGGAGAAGAGAGAGAGAGAGAGACAGAGAAACAGAGGAGAGAGTGAAATAGAACGAAAATAAAACAGAGACCGAAACAAACCAAGAGACAGGCAGACGAAGAGAAGAAGAAACAAACAAAACCAAAAGAGAAGATGAAACCCACAAGACAATAGCCACGCGAAGGACACAAAAGGAGACGAGAGAAAAAAGACAATAAAACGGAACGAGGAGACAGACAGAGAGAGACAGACAGCTACCTGGACAAACAGACCTTCCTTCCCCCTTCCCCTCCACCCTACAGTACCCCTACCCCCCTACAGTACCCCTACCCCCCCCCCCCTTCTAGCTTCCTCATAAGTCAGGTCTTCGGAATACATAATGAGGACAGAATATTCCCACGGTCGACTTCAGGAGGAAAGACTCACCTCTCCTTCCCTCCTTCCCCTCCCCACCCCTCCTCCTACCCTACCTTTCTTCTTTCCCTCCCTCCCTCCCTCCCTCCTTATGTGCTACTATGGTTTACCTGGATTTTCTTTTTTTAATGTTTTTTTTTTTTTTTTTTTTTTTTTTTTTTTTTTTTTTTTTTTTTTTTTTTTACTGATAGGCGTAGACCTGTAGTGGTTTATACATAAGGTGTAATTTGTGTTGTTTTTTTCTGGGTCTGGGTCTCACTCTTTCTTTTTTTTCCCCTTTTTTCAAGGGTCTTTCTTACCATTTCTTTCTTTCTTTGCCAGGAAGAGAAAATGGAGAGAAGGAATGAGAGAAAAATATAATGTAAGATATTGAAGACAAGACATTGTTTTAAGAGGGAAATATATAATAATAATAATAATAATAATAATAATAATAATAATAATAATAATATAATAATAAACAAAAAAAAAAAAAGACAAACGAAATTCAAACACCAGCCTCCCTACCCCCTATCCTCCCATCCCATCCTCCCTTCTCATCCCATCATTCCCTCCCTCCTCCCTCCCCTCTCCTCCCTCTCCCTCCCTCCCTCCCCTCCCCCACCTGCCACCCACACCTCCCCTCGCTGCCATCTCGGCCTCCCTTCTAATGGACCCATAAACGCTTCGGCGGGAAAGCCCTAATTAGAGACTGGCCGAGACACCTTCTGGAACACGGGGGAGGGGGGAGGGAGGAGGGGGGGGAGGGGGAGGAGGTTGGAGGTGGAGGAGGAGGGGGTAGATGAGAGGGGGAGGTGGAGGAGGAGGGGTAGATGAGAGGGAGGTGGGAGGTGGTGGTGGGGGGGAGGTTGGAGGTGGAGGTGGAGGGGGTAGATGAGAGGGAGGGGGGAGGTAGGAGGTGGAGGTGGAGGAAGGTAGGGGCAAGGATGTTAGTGATGGGAAGGAGAGAGGAGAGAGAGAAACGAGAGCGAGAGAGAGAGAGAGGAGGTGAATGAGAAGAAAAACAAAAGAAAGAAAGAGAAAGAGAAAAAGAAGAAGAGAAAAAGAAGCAAAGAGTCAGTGTCTCCTCCCCCCCTCACCCACACTCGGCCCATCTAAGCCTTCCCACTCTTGAGAGAAAAATAGACAGGCTTAGTAGGTACAAGTGTCAAGTATAAGAAGTGGGTATAAGGGCGGGGGGGGGGGAGGTCGTTCGTTCCGGTTGCCCTATTTTTTTTATTTTTTTTTTTATTTACTTATTTAGAAAAAAACTTTCTTCTCTCCATTGTGTTTCTCTTTCCTTTATCGCATTATCTCCCATTTCTTAATTCAAAGTTATAAATGACAGGGAGAATTGAAATATTGACTGAAGTAAGACAGATGCATAGAAGATAATGCAGATAAACAGAGAAGTACCTATGTACATAGTTAGATGAATAGATAGATAGATAAATCAATAATAAAAAGAAATAACAAAAAAGCAAAGAAAAAACGAAGACAGTAGCCAAGACTGCAGAAGTCCTAAATCTCCAGATTGTATCAGTGTCAAGAGAGTGTCAAGCCCCTGACAATAGAGAGCAAACAGTCCATGCCACTGACAATAAGGCCGATGGACCCAGTGCTTTAAATGGGATAAGCACCCTTTGTGATACTCAAGGAGGGGGTAAGAGGGATGAGGGTTTCATGGTGTGTGGGGAGGGGGGGGGTTGTGTGTGTTTTGGCAGGTTTGTGTGTTTGTGTGTGTTTGTTTTTGGGTGTTTGTGTTTGAGGACGTGTGCGCAGATGTGTATGTATTTTTTTGTTTTGTTTTTGTTCCTGTACTTATGCTAGCTTATGTATTAGTACAGATATTCACCTAGGTATACATGTACGCTGTGTGTGTGTGTGTGTGTGTGTGTGTGTGTGTGTGTGTGTGTGTGTGTGTGTGTGTGTGTGTGTGTGTGTGTGTGTGTGTGTGTGTGTGTGAGTATGTGCGTGTGTCTGTGTGCGCATCGACCTGTCACCCACCTCATACCCAGGCATGGAACACAATTCATCTGTTTGCCTTAAATGGACACTTGTTTGACTATTATAAAGAAGCGCATCTAATGGTAGATAATGGGGGATAGGGGGAGGTGGTTGGGGGATAGGGAGGTAAGAGGTGAAGGGGGGGGTGTAGGGGAGGAGGGGGTGTTCCTTGACCACAGTTATGGCTGGGTGAATAGCAGAATTTCGCGGTAAATAAGGATTTCTTTTCTCTCGCTTTCGATTTGAGTGGTGGGGGGGGAGGGAGGGGGGAAGGGAAGGGGAGAGGAAGAGTTTATTTGCTGAAGGATTTTCTATATAGAAAGAGAAAGAGAGAGAGAGAGAGAGAGAGAGAGAGAGAGAGAGAGAGAGAGAGAGAGAGAGAGAGAGAGAGAGAGAGAGACGGACAGACAGACAAAGACAGAAACAAACAAATAAGGACAAAGGGAAAAGGAAAAGAGAGACAAAGCAGACAGGATGTAAAACGCCAAGAACAATAGAGAAGGAGGAGGAGGTGATGAGGTGAACGGGAGGGGGAAGGAGGGGAGGAGGAAGAGAAAGAGAGAGAGAGAGAGAGAGAGAGAGAGAGAGAGAGAGAGAGAGAGAGAGAGAGAGAGGGAGAGAGAGAGAGAGAGAGAGAGAGAGAGAGAGAGAGAGAGAGAGAGAGAGAGAGAGAGAGAGAGAGAGAGAGAGAAGAGAGAGAGAGACAGAGACAGAGAGAGAGAGAGAGAGAGAGAGCGAGAGAGAGAGAGAGATCAAGCACCCTCTCCTTCACACCTCACCTCAAATGACCCCCAAATGACCTGAGCTGTCCTTGATTTTCACCTGTTCCAGACCCCTTAATTGCCTTCTTCCTCCCCTAACGCGAAAACACCCCAAGATGTTCACCTTTCTTGACTTCTTCGTGGGAAAATATCCGATGGCTAAATATTGTCTCTGAGGAGTGACGGACGGTGATAAACGTGTGGGAAGTCGAGGGACAATAAAGATGTGGGAAGGAATAGTAGGTTATGATAGAAGGAATGGTAGCGATACAACGAAGAGATGAATATAATTTTTCTATATTTTTCCTATTTTTCCTCTTGCTCTTCCTACCTCCTCCACCTCCCTCTCCCTCTCCCTATTCCACCACCTCCACCTCTCCCTCTCCCCCCTTCCCTCTCCTTCCTCCGTCTCCATTTCCCTCTTCCTCATCCTTCTCATCCACCTCCCTCTCCCCCCCCTCCACCACCTCCACCAACTCCCTCTCCCCTCTTCCTCTCCCCCCTCCTTCCCCCCCCTCCCTCTCCCTCCTCCATCTCCCTCATCCCCAACACTTGAGATATCAGGAGGCAGCCCGCGATACGTCAAGATCCCTCAACCTGATACAAGGGGGTCCTGACAGCGAACGAGATAGTGGCAGCTGATACAGGCCTAGATTGTGTTTTGGTACCTGGGCTGTGTGTGTGTGTGTGAGCCTGTAAGTGTGTGTGTAAGTGTGTGTGCGTGTAGGTTTAGGTGCGTAACTGGGTGTTTATGAGTGTGTATACGCGTTTGTGTGGTGGACAAAAGTGTGTGTGTGTGGGGGGGGGGTGTGGGGAGCTGTGTGTGTGCGTGTGTGTGTGTGTGTGTGTGTGTGAATACGTACACGCCCATGCCTATTTAAATCCTCATCCCCAACCAAACACAGATCTTCGTACATCCGCCTTCGAAATACCAATAATAATCACAAAATCTCCCACCTTTTCTATAACCTTACCCCCCTTCCCCCTCCTACCCCCACCCCCACAGCTATCCGAAAATCCTCATCTCACGAAGTGTTTTCAGTCGCAAAGAAAAAAATAATCCACGAAATATTAGAATAAACATAGGAGGGGGAGAGAGAGAGGAGAGAGAGAGAGAGAGAGAGAGAGAGAGAGAGAGAGAGAGAGAGAGAGAGAGAGAGAGAGAGAGAGAGAGAGAGAGAGAGAGAAGAGAGAAGAGAGCGAGAGAGAGAAAAAAATAAATAAATAAAGAGAGAGACACACACAAATAAAATAACAAAACAAAAACATCAAGACATAACAACAAAAAAACACACCACAATAAAAAAATCCCCAAAAAAACAAAATCCACCGCAAATAAAACAAGAGAAAAAGGACAATAAAGGAGAGAAGAGAAAACCGAAGAAAGAAGAGCCACGCGCAACACACTGGGTGGCCGAGAGACAGTGTTGATGTTCGTATGTGTTCAGCTTTTGTGTTCCTGTGCGTTATTTATTCCTCCCCTGGGGTCGGGGGGTCGGGCCCTCCCTCCTCCCTTCCTCCTGCCTTCCTCCTCCTCCTCCTGGTCGTTCTTCCTCCTCCTCCTCCTCTTCCTCCTCCCTCTTCTTCTTACTCCTCTTACTCGCTCTCCTTCTTACTCCTCCTCCATCGTCTTCTTCCTACTCTTCCTCTTCCCTTACTTCTCCTTCCCCCTCTTTTTCCTACTCCTCCCCTTCCTCTCTCTCCTTCCTAATACTACTTTTGTCCTCTTTATTTCTCCTACTTCTTTTCCCCTTCCTTCTTCTTCGTCTTCGTCTCCTCCTCCTCCACCGCCACCACCTCCTCCTCCTCCTCCTCCTTTCTACCTGCCTTTTGTGTCTAATATCCCTGATTAGTATTTCTGCCTCCTCTTCTCCCTCTTTTCTTCCCTCCCCCTCCCTCCCTCCTATCTTTTGTCCCTCCCTCCCCCCTCCCTCCTGGTGTGTCTATGTGTTTGCTCGCTTTAAATCAATTATCACTTTAGTATTACATTAGAAGGGAGGAATAAGGAAGAGAAGGAGGAGGAGGAAGAGGAGGAGGAAGAGGAGGAGGAGGAGGAGGAGAAGGAGAAAGAGGAGGAGGAGGAAAAGGAGGAGGAGAAGAGAGAGGAGGAGAAGAAGAAGAAGAAGAAGAAGAAGAAGAAGAAGAAGAAGAAGAAGAAGGAGGAGGAGGAGGAGGAGGGAAAAAGAGGAGGAGAAGGAGAAAGAAGAGGAACAGCAGGGGAAGAAGCAAAAAAGAAGACAGAGAAGGAAAGAGGAATCGAAAAAAAAAGAAACAGAAAAAAATCGAAAACGAAAAAGGAAGAGAGAAACTCAAATAAAGCGAAAACAGACACAGTCGCGCGAACAAAAGAAGAGACGATGATAACAACCTCGTTACGATCGCAGGTGTCGGGCGTCGGTGGGCGTGGGGGGGGGGGGTCAGGGTAAGAAGATGGGGGGAAGGTGGTCGTGAACCTACCGGATATGAATATACATGCCTCTCTCTCATTCTCTCTGTCTGTCTGTCTGTCTCTCTCTCTCTCTCTCTCTCTCTCTCTCTCTCTCTCTCTCTCTCTCTCTCTCTCTCTCTCTCTCTCTCTCTCTCTCTCTCTCTCTCTCTCTCTCTCTCTCTCTCTCTCTCTCTTCTCTCCCTCCCTCCCTCTCATTCTCTCATTCTCTCTCTCCCCCGTCTCTCCCTCCCCCCCCCCCTCTCTCTCTCTCCCTCTCTCCCTCTCTCCCACGCCCTCAGTCGCCGGGAAACAACCGCGGTCACCTTTTCAAATTATTTCTTAAAATTCAACCGCTACCGTTCAGCATATGAAATGAGGGGGTGGGAGAGGTAAGGGGGAGGGGAGGAGGGAGGGGTGAAGGGAATGGGGGGAGGGAGGGGAAGGGGGAGGGAGGGTAGGAGGGGAGGTGAAGGAAAGGGAGGGTAGGGAGGGGAGGGGTGAAGGAAAGGGGGGAGGGAGGACGAGAAAGGGTGTCTGGAAGGGTGAAGGGGAGGGGTAGGTGGAGAGGGGAGGAGAAGGGGGAAGGTGTGTCTGGAAGGAGGAGAGGGGAGGGAAGAGGGGGAGAGGGAGGGAAGGAAGGAGGGAGGGTTAACAGCTGAATAGGAATCATGTCGTTATTGTTGTTATTGTTCTTCTAACAATCCTCTTCTCCGTCTTTATCTTTCATCCTTTTTTCTCTCCTTACCTTTAACCTCCTCTTCGCTATCTTCCTTACTCCCTTTATTTGCGTTTCTCACCCACCACCTTTTATCACATAACCCCCCTCACCCACAAACAAAACAAAGAAACAACCTCAACAAACAAACAAACAAACACACGCGTCGGCAAGTTGAAAAGACACAAGAATTTCACTCCATTTCAACCCATGAGGGGGGGAGGGGGAGGGAGGGGGGGGTAAGGGTAAAGGTGAGAGGGTTGGGAGGGTAGGAAGAGGGGAGGAGGGAGGGAGGGAGGAGGAGGAGTGAAGGAGGGAAGGAAAAGGAGGAGGAGGAACAAAGACAGAAGGTGAAGAAGGAGAAAAAAGAAGGGTGAGAGATAGGGCGATAAAAAGGGACCAAGAAAATAAGAGAAAATAAGAGAAAAACGAAAAACAAAATCAGATAAAATAGTATGTGAAGAGAGAGAGAGAGAGAGAAGAGAGAGAGAGAGAGAGAGAGAGAGAGAGAGAGAGAGAGAGAGAGAGAGAGAGAGAGAGAGAGAGAGAGAGAGAGAGAGAGAAGAGAGAGAGAGAGAGAGAAGAAGTGAGGTGAAAGTGAGGGAATGAAAGAGTGGAGGGAAGGAAGGGAGGGAATGAAGCGAGGAAGATAGAGAAGGGAGGGAGAGCAGAAAGAAAGAAAAAGAGAACACAGAAAATACAAAAAAAAAGACGAGAGATGAGGTAAAGAGAGACAGACAGACAGACAGACAGAAGGACACACACATACAACCCTTTCTCTTAACCCCCTAACTCCCCCCCTCCTCACACACACACACAAACCCTCGAACTTAACCCAAAAAACCCACACATAACCCCCCCCCTTCCTAGCCCTTACCCCCCCCCCTTAACCACCCCCCCCCCTTTCGTACGAGCGCCATGGCCACCCTTGAGACAAACGACCTCCCAAGACACGACCACCCAGGATGGGCCAAATACTGTCGTTTGGTGTGTGTCCCAGTGTGTCCTGTGTGTGTGTGAGTGTGTGTGTGTGACCACTGTGTGTGTGTGTGAGCGCGTCATGGTGTACGTGTGTGTGTGATGTGTGTGTGTCAAATCAAAATTATTACTATTAATATCTACATCATCCCATCTTCGTTTTCACACACAAATTATTTCACACAGACACTTACACACACAATATTCCACACACACACACACACACACACACACACACACACACACACACACACACACACACACACACACACCACACACACACACACACACACACACACACAACACACACACACACACACACTTCAGAATCGGGTTGGAAATGAATGTTATTGCCATAAAAACTTGCCTAACATTTAACACGTGACCTATGCTTCAGTGAAGGGGGGAAGAAGGGGTACAGGGTGGGAGGGGGGGAGGGGTTGTTCTTGCACGTATTTGCTTTCTTTGTTTTATCAGGTTTTTTTGCTTTTGTTATTGTTGTTGTTGATGTGAGGACCATAGTGAGTGGATCATTTCGGTGTGATCCATGATAGTGATATAATGACAATGATGAAAATATTTGCATGGTATTGTGCAAAAGTTTTTATCATTGTCATCATCTTTATCAGTATCATTATTATTATCATTATCATTATTATCTTCATCATCATTAGTGTTACTATTATTAATACTATTATCATTATAATTATTATCATTATAATTATTATCATCATCATTATCATTATTATAATAATTATCATTACTTATCATCATCAGTATTATCATCATAATAATCATTAATATCATCATCATAATCCTCATCATTATTTTAGTTGTTTTTACTATCACTATTATCATCATTATTAATGTTATTATAATCACCCTTATCCTTATCATCATTATCATAATTAATATATCTATATCAAGAATAAATCTATCATATTCTTTTCATCATTACCATGTTCATCACAATCATTCCCTCTGACATTACTATCTTCACAACTCCCATCACTATCACAACCCACAGCGGCCAGGCACAGGCGCAGGCAACGAGAAGGCAGTGAAAGTGGCACTCTCCCCCCCCCCCCCCCCCCCCAACTCTCCCCCCTTTCTCCCTTCCCTCCTCTTCTCCTTCCCTTCCCTCCCCCTCCGTTCTTCCCCCTCTCTCCTTCCTTCCCCCCCCTCTCTCCCTTCCCTCCCCCTCCTCCTTCCCTCCCCCCATTCTCCCTTCTCTTCTCCTCTCCTTCCTCCCCCCCCTTCCCCTTCATCTCGGTACCTAAAACAATTTCCTATTTTACAGAGAATAAATATTTACTAGAGTTCTATCTTCAATGTGTTTCGTTATCAGTTTCCAATAATTTTTATCATATCTTTTTATCGCAGTTTTGATGGATTTTTTATTTCTTTTTTCTTTTTAATTTTAGATCATTGGAGTTTATATATTTTTCTATATTCTTATATATTTCTATTTTGTTTGATTATTTGTTTATTCAATACTCTCTCTCTATCTATCTATCTATCTGTCTATCTATAAGTGTGTGGGTACGTGCGTGTGTGTTTGTGGTGTGTGTGTGTGTGTGTGTGTGTGTTGTGTGTGTGTTGTGTGTGTGTGGTGTGTGTGTGTGTGTGTGTGTGTGTGTGTGTGTGTGTGTGTGTGTGTGTGTGCGTGTGCGTGCGTGCGTGCGTGCGTGTGTGTGTGTGTGTGTGTGTATTTGAGCGCAAGTACGTATGCGATTGTGTGTACCTGCGCGTGTCAGTACGTATCCGTTTGCGTCTCTCTCCATAAGCGACTGTGCGTGTGCTTGTGTACGTCCCCGCCGCCGCTCACATGTACGCGCATAACCCAAAAGTGTAATAAACAAATCCGCGGATAAACACACACCGAAAAGAAACAATTAATCAACCTCCATCTCCGGCATCTCTTCCCTTTCATCATAATTATTTGCATATCATTAGACGAGCGAGCAGTCCATCTTCCTCTCTCTCTCTCTCTCTATCTCTCTTTCTCCATTTTTCTCTCTGTCGCGCTATTCACTCAATCGCTCGACAGTTTCCAAATATTTGACTGATCGCGAATGAGACCTTTTTATTGAGAGGAAAAATGTACTTCTTTTAAAGGTCTTACTCATTAAATTGACAAGGCTGTGCACTTGTTTAAATTTTAGCGAACAAATTTGCAAAAGAGAGACTGAATATCATATATATGTGTGTGCGCGTGTGTATGTATCAGTATCTATATCTATCTATCTATCTATCTATCTATCTATCTATATATATATATATTCATTTATCTATATCTATATTTATCTACATAAATACTCATAATTCATATATGGATAGCAATGAACATGATAAAGACAATAGATCATGATGACGATAAAATTGATAACAAAAATAATCATGATAACAGTAATAGCAATGATAATAACAATAATAATGACAATATTGATAACAATAGCAATATCAATGATAACAATAATAATATTACCGAGAAAATATGGCAAATAGAAGATCTCCATTTTGAGGTAATAGGAATAATTGAAATAAGAATGAGATTAATAAAAACATGATGAAAATTGATAATAAATAATACTTTCTCTTTAGCATCATCATCATTACTAAAATCATCAACAATTACTATTGTTAATATTATCATCATTATTACAATTATTGTTAATATCAATATCAGTACTAATATTACTGTTATTACTATCATTATTATCATCATTCTTATAACTATACTATTATTATTTTCACTAATTTTGTCACTATTATTCGTATCATTAAATATCATTATTGTGATTATCAGATATATTATCAGTATCATTCAGCAGTTTCCCTAAATCTATTATTTGTTGTATATATGAAATAAAATATCCACCATATCTGGAGGGCAATAAAAGTGGAAATACACCGAAGCAAATTATTTTACGGCTTACTAATAAAAGAAAATTATTTGATATAAGACTACTGATATAAGGTCAAACAAACCGATTTAAAATTTTAACAATATTACCAAAAGCGTTATCTCTTGAAAAATAGACAAAATAATTCACGCGCTAATGACATATTAATCTTTTAATTAAATTCCTTCCCAATAAATCCGTTAAAGCAAAGAAAGAAAAATAAACACAAAAGAAATACGAACAAATAAAAAATATTAACAAAACTTCACCCCAAAAAAATCTAATCAAAACCATTACCAAAATCCCTACCATTAAAAAAATCTAAAAAAGACAAACACACAAAATAAAAACCCACCAAACAAACACACAAAATAAAACCCCACAAATACCCCCAAACAAACAAAACAAAACAAAGCAAAACCTCACCTGTGTTTGCGTGAGACCGAGCTTGGCTGCCAGCTCAGCGCGTTCCGGCAAGGCGAGGTACTGTGTCCTCTGGAACATTTTATTCAATTGCTGAAGTTGCAACGAAGAGTAGATGGTGCGTGGCTTGCGGATCTTCTTCCCCTTGGCTGTTACCCTCACTTCCCCTCCTTCGGTCTTCTCGGTCACTGTTTGTGGGGGAGAAAGGGGGAGAGGTGAGTGAGGGGCGAAGTAAGGCTGGGCATCGGTTAATTAATTTTTTTTAACCTATTATTCTTGTTATTTTTATTGTTATTGTTATTATTATTATTATTATATTATTATTAGTATTATATTAGTATCATTATTATTATTATTATTATTATTATTATTATTATTATTATTATCATTATTATCATTATTGTTACTACTATCATTGATATTATTGCTTTTATTATCATTATTTTTACTATCACTAATAGTATATATCAGCATTATAATTATCATTATTGTTATAAATAATATTATTATTATGTTTATATATATATATATATATATATATATATATATATATATATATATATATATATATATGTATGTATATATATATATATATATATATATATATATATATATATATATATATAGTATATATATATATATATATATATATATATATATATATATATATATACATATATATATATATATACATATATATATATATATATATATATATATATATATATATATATATATATATATATATATATATATGCGCTGTCTTATATATAAATATATACATACACATATACACACACACACACATATATATATATATAATATATATATATATATATATATATATATATATATATATATATATATATATATATGTATACAAATATATGTGTATTTGTATATATAGGCTATACATACATATACATTTATCTTAATCATAAAAACAATATAAAGAAGAAAAATGAATAGGCAATAACAGCCGGCGCCAAGAACACACAACCTACAAAGAACAAGGCCATAAAGGAGCGCCAAAGAGACAAATAACAATAACGAAACGCTCACAGCCGGTCCCTGAATAACGCCCTAAAAGCCCAAACAAATCAAAAACTATATATGACAATTCGCTAAATAACACGGCGGCAGTCACTCTCGCATTGGCGCCTAATAAAAATTGATAGATTTAATAACACTTTGAACGAAGGCGAAGATGAGGGAGGGGGGAGAGGGGGCGGCAGGGGGGGGAGGGGAAGGGGTTGTACTATAGGTGAATGGATTTATGTTCATCTGTTCTTTTTGTTATGCAAGAACGAATGTGCGCGCGAGATAAAGCGAGATGGAATGAGGTGAGATCGATTCGGTAAAAAGGAGTAAGAACAACCATCTCGGCGTCAGATATTAAACTACGTGTGTTGTTTATTATTTGTAAGTATCATTTTATTAGCAATCTAACTCTTGTTATTAATACTTATCATCATAACTATCATTATCCTCATTACTATCATGATTGTGATTATCATTATTATCATCATTAGTATTAGTATTGGCGGTATCAATATTATTATTAGCTTCAACGATACAAGTATTACCGTAACCATAATCATTAATATAATTATCATACAAGCCTTTTATCGCTATCACCCCAATTAATTATCTTTTATCAGTAATATCACTCGTAGCGACAGTCGTGCCAGAAACATCAAAATCATGATCATCGTAAACATTTTCCCAAAAAACATTTTTAAAAAATCAATCTCTTAATCATCATCATTAAAACGATCATCTGCGGATTCAAAGCCAATGACCGTTAACGACATCTAGATTTGAAAAACGACGGAAACAAGTCGTTCGCTCGTTAGCTATCCGAGAAAGGTCGTTTACTCGCTAACGACCGTGACACCGCATCGCTTAATTAAGTTTTGATTAATTGATCGGCTCTCGGGATCACTATTGGTCCTGTCTTGTTATTCCGTTAGTTCGGAAGGAGAGAGAAGGATGGAGGAAGTGCGGAGAAGAAGCAGAAAGGGAGAGAGAGAGAGAGAGAGAGAGAGAGAGAGAGAGAGAGAGAGAGAGAGAGAGAGAGAGAGAGAGAGAGAGAGAGAGAGAGAGAGAGAGACAATCAAGAAATAATTATCAAGAGCGAAATAAAACCAAAGAAAAATCTAATAATCTAAAAAAAAAAAAAAAAAAACAATCCCTCCCCCCTGAAAAAAAGCAAAAAAAAAAAAAAAAAAAAACAAAAATACAACCAAACCAAAACAAATAACAAAAAATAAAACCCAAAATCAAAGAACCCGGAGACGCAGAACACGTCGGCGGCACAGAAAGCGACCGGCGTCTGACATCGGCATTTTCCGGCGCCTGTCAAGCCGCGTGACGCCGATTCCGCCTGTCCCGATCGCCGCGAAGAGGGGGCGAGAGACGATGAGAAAATGCGATAATGAAAATAATAAAAAGGTGAGAGTAAATTACCAAAGGAAAAGAGATAAGGAGGGTTGAAATAAGTTCTTTTTATATATAGGTTAGTGGGGAGAATATTTAGATGAAAGCGTTGCTAATTCTTTCGAAAATAAAATGTCGGCGAAAAGGAATTTCTTGAATAGGACTGATAAAATGATAGAAAATGTATTTTAAAAATCCAGCATATCGTTTTATAACCATGGCTGATAAAATCACAAAATCCTCTTGATAATAAAGCGAAGGAAATGAGAGAGAGAGAGAAGGGGGAAGAGAGGCAGAGGGGGAGGAAGGAGGAGGAGGGGAAGGAAGGTCAGCGGCGGCGAAGAAAAACGAAAAAAAAAATCTTTCGAAAATCTATTTCAAAAAATCAAATACGAAAATAAAAAAATAAGAAACCGATAGACGTTAAACTCCTTGACGATAAAGATATTCCTTCTTCTCTCCGTAAATATCTTCGTTTTTCTTCGAGACAGTCGCCGATGTCCCCGCTGCCGACGGAGACAAAGTGCCGGCGACATCTTGAGAAATCTCGCGTCTTCCGATTTTCTGATTGCTCTAAAATCCGGGTTATTATTATCAAAATTTCGTGTTCATGATATCAAAGAACTTTTTAATTTCTCTCCCGTTTGGTTCATTTGCATCGGTTTATTAAACACATATATATTTGATGCATTTCCAGGCTGATTGACGCATCGAAGTGAAATGACAGAGAGAGATAAAAAAGAATAATAATAATAACAAAAAACGAGAAAAAAAGGAAAACAGAAAAAAAGGAAATCAGACTTCAAACAGAAAATAAAAAATATATAAACCCCCTCAAAAAGTAATCTCATCTCCCCAACGGTAGAGTAATCACGATAAATCAGATAACAGGCCATAATCAGATAAAGCAGACAAAAAAAAAAAAAAAGAATCTAGGAAAATGGAAAAAAAAAATAAAAATATATTACATCCACGCGCCTCCGCCTCTTCGTCAAAATGTAAACAAAAGTCACATTGTTGAGTCCTAGCTATTATGTACTTACTTTAATGAGGTTAATGATAATGATGATGATTCCGTTACCCTAATTGATGGGAGGGAGGGGAGGAGAGGAAGAAGGAAGCGACCGAGGAAGAGGAGGAGAAAGAGGAGATGTGATAAATGTTAATAAGGTGGAAATAGCGAGAAATTGACTTAGAGGATGAATAGATGTGATCGAAGGAGAGACAAAGGCCGAGGAGACAGAGATCACGAAGAACGGAAACAGAGAGAAGGAGACGCTAAGGAAGGAGAAGAAGAGGAAGAGAACGTGATAAATCCCTGAAGAAGAACAAGGCGAGGAGAAGACGCTGACGGAATCGCCAAGACAAGGTCGAGACAATTTGCGAGACTGACCTTACTCGCCGCCTGTTTCTCCTCTCTTTTTATCTCTCTCCTTCCTTTTTTTTCTCTCTGCTTGGCCTATTCTCTCTCTTTTTTCAGGATTTCTCTCTCATTTTATCTCACTTTCGCGTTATAGAAGCAAGGAACATATTTACGAAGTCTATCCTACTCGGCCACATCGAATAAAGACGATTAACTTTATATCGCTCAAGACGGAACAAAACTGCGCCCGAATCTCACACCAAATCCCCCTTCTAGCGCACAAAACCCCGGAGATTCGCCTCCCGCCCCAAAACCGGCCGAAAAGGAGCGAAAGAGCGAAAAGCAGAGCGGATAAAGAGGTCGTGGCGGCCGGCCGAGAACCCACACGGATCATATCGCCGTAATGATCCGTCCGACCGACACCGCCGACAGAGTGGCCCGCGCGCCGCCCGACAGACCGCCCGCTGCGACCCGACAATGCCGCGATGTGCCGCCCTCTTCCCTTCGATTGAGATTTCTCGATTACCCGATTACTCCAATCTCTTTCTGCGTTTGTTGGTGATTAGGGGTGGACTCGGGGCGTCTTTTGGAGGGGTTGACTTACCGTCTGAGGGAGGGCTAGGGGCGTGTGGGTAGCCCGAGAGCGGGTAGCCGTAGCCGTTCTGGGTGTACATGGGGAATCCGTAGCCGACGTTGTTGTAGCCGGCCATGCTCTGTTGGTATTGTTGAAACTGTGAGTACGGATTGGTGAGGTGAGGCGGCGGCGGCTGTTGCTGGCCGTCGGTTAGTCCTCCCTTGGTTAAGAGCTCCTGGTCGAGCATTGTGGCGTTGTAGAGGATGGTGGCGGAGCAGAAGTCTTTGCTAAAAACAATTGTCACTCTCTCACGGTCTCCAGGAGAACACAAAACACAATTAAAAAATCACAATGACTCTCGTGGTTGATGGCGACCGTCTCCGCGTCGACACTAAGCTCACAATGGAAGCTTTTCTTCTTCGCATCCCGTCCAAGCGTGATGGAGGGCTTTGATATGCCGACGGCCAATCAGCGACGCGGATCTGCCTCTCGCTCGCTCCCAGGATAACGTTGATTGGATAATTGCTCGTGAGATAAAGGACGATGATTGGTCGGGTCCTCGTGGCTCCGCCTACCAGGACACTGTGCAAATACTAGCGTCCGCTTGTCATGAGGGGTACAATGGGTAGGTTTTGTTTTATTTACTTTAGGGTATAAGGTGACTTTAGGTGTGTTTTCGCGTGGTATTTATTATTGTATAAGCATTAAAAAACGCAAAGAGTTTTTACAAGGCTCCGACAATTCGTCCGTACCTCAAACATGACGCAGCGCACGAACAAAGCCCCGTGGCGACTTAGGATTAGTTCCTATCTCTATGAACTTTTAACCGTTTAATACACCACATTCACTCGTTCCTGTAACACACGAAAATACAAAATACCCCTAAAATAAACGTAAAATAACGCAAATAACAAGGAATCCGAAAGTGTGTTTTCTACAACGCTAACCGGGCGCGGACGCTCTTGGCGGTGTAGGCGAAGCCCCGCCCACAGAACGTCATCACGTGTGGGAGGAGCCTTTCCCGCCAACTTTGCTTGTTTGTTTGTTGTCCGAAAAAAGGGGACATACATGCTCTCTTATATGAACTTTGTGAACTTGGATGAATATATGAACTTTGTGAACCCAGATGATCAAATGAACCCTGTTGAACCTAAATAATGAATTAGAAGTAAGTAAATTTTCACGAACATAATAGATTAGCGTTGACTTTGGTTCGAGTCAACTGGAATTTATGAACCGAAATGAACAACTGGATTTCCAATTCATTCGGTTCACGGTTCATCTTGATATAACGAGACGAGAGGGTGGTCTGAGAAAAAGAAAAAAATATTTATGTACAGTTGCGTTGAATTCCAGAAGCCAGAATCTTCAAACCTTACAAGACTAGCATTTAAAAGCTCATAAAACGTTTGTATTATCATATTTCATCGTCGTTCTCTCTCTCTCTCTCTCTCTCTCTCTCTCTCTCTCTCTCTCTCTCCTCTCTCTCTCTCTCTTCTCTCTCTCTCTCTCTCTCTCTCTTCTCTCTCTCTCTCTCTCTTCTCTCTCCTCTCTTCTTTCCTCTCTGTTCACTCATGCTTCCTTCCTTTCTCTCTCTCCCCTTCTTCCCTCTCTTTCCTTCCCGTCCTTCTTCCCTTTCCTCTTTCCCGCTATCTTCCTTCCTCTCTTCTTCCTTCTCCCCCTCCGCCTCTCCTTCTCCTTCTACCCCCTCCCCTT
>NW_020868394.1:126920-129039 GCF_003789085.1 Penaeus vannamei
CTCGTCGCGGCGGCTGGGCGACCGCTCATCCTCGCGCTCGCTTTCGGCGTCCGAGGGCTCGGTGGGGGACGCCTTGAGGTCGTCCTCGGGCCGCGCCCCCCGCGAGTCCGAGGCGAGGATGGAGTCCACGGAGAACGAGGAGAAGTTCTTCCTGACGACGGTGCTGAAGGCCGAGTTGAGGCTGGGCTTGACCTCGGCGGCGGCCGGCGCCTCGCCCGACATGCTGCTGGCTCGCACTCGAGACGGCCGCGCCCTCAGCCCGGACGGCCCATTCCTCAGACGAAGGCCCGGCGACAGCTCCCCCCAATGAGGACAAGTGGTCTTATAAATATCTCGGCCGCCCTGGGAAGCCCTTAAATCACCTGCATTATTTTCTCGGCCGGCTAATGTTTACACTCGCCCTTCATGTAAAGAAATGGGCCCGGCGCATTCTGTTGCGGGACCAACACCTCTCAACACTAACTGTTCACCTTCGAGTATTATGTGGTAACTTCATCCGCGCTCTCGACATGGCCCCGCCCGTCACTCGTCGCCGCGCCCCGCCTCCTCCCCGCCGGCGGCCAATCAGCGGCCGCCCCCGGGCTCGAGGGCGGGGCTCGTAATAGCCCCATGACCAATGGCGTGGCGTCTTTGTGATCACCCGGCATGGACCATTAGCTTTATAGGAAGATTTACTGTCTGAGTGCTTGTGTAGGAGACAGGAGGCGCAGAAAGCCCCTTATTTCATCCCAATTTCTCTTTCTGAGTCGGCCTTATCCCGCGCTCCTTCTGGCAGACAGGTCACCCCGACCGCCGACGGTAATGAAATGGAAATGATCGCTGGGAGGGTGATGTAATTGACGGCGTGAGAGAGTTTGTCGGATCGCCCAGCCTTGACGAGCAGTTGAACAACCCTCGCTAACGATGCCCTAATGGTTGTCACACAGATACTCCGCCCCCCTTCCCACCCCGCCCCTCTCCCCCCCTCCTCTCCCTCCTCCCACTTCTCCCTCTCTACCCTCTTCTTTCCCCTCCTACTCCCTCTCTCTCCCTCTCTTTTTCTCTTTCCCCTTCTTCCTCTTCATCCCTTCTCTCTCCCTTTTCCTCTCCCTCTTCGCTTTTCCTTCTCTCTCCCTCCCCCCTCTGCGCCCCTTCTCTCCCCTCTCGAGTGCCCTCGTTTCTACCGCTCGTACCCTCCCTCCCCCTCCCCCCCGTCCCTCCCCTTGCCCATCTGCTCTTAGGGTCCCCACCTGCCCCTTAACTCCTCATCACCCTTAGCCTCTTTGTCTCCCTCTTCCCTCTCCCTTCATAGTCGAATTTCTTCCGTGTCTACTCATTCGCACCTCCAAAATATACTCTCTTCTTTCCTCCATTTTTCCTCTTCCTACTTCTTCCTGTTTCTTCTTTTCCCCTTTTTTCTCTTCCTACTTCTTCCTATTGCTTCTTTCCCCCTCTATTCCTTCTCCCTATATCCTCTCTCCCTCCCGCCTATCCCCCTCTTTTATCATGTGTTTATGTCATCCATTAAATTCCCCTTTTATTGATTCCATAATCTCTCTTCCTCTATCTTCTTGGGCGTTATTCCTCTCTCCCTCTGCGTCCAATTCTCTTTTATCAACCCTCTGTATCTTTCCGTCTCCCTCTCTTTCCTTTCTTTCTTATCTCTCTTATGGTCCCTTTCCATAGTGTTCAATAAGCACATTCTTATCTTACTCTATTGTTATCTCCCTCTCCTTCACCTCTCTCCCCTTCCTTCTATTTCCTCTTCTTTCCGCTTTTTCTTTCTCCTTTCTTCCTTTTTTCTCCTCTCTCTCTCTGCTCCTCCCTTTCTTTCTCCTCTCCCTTTCTTCCACTTTTTTTCTCTAACTTTCCTTCTTCTATCTCTCATTCTTCTCTCTCTCTCTTCCACTCTTTCCTTTCTCTCTCCTGCTTCTTCACTCCCTTCCTTCTCTTCTCTTTTCCTTCCCCTCCTTTAATTCTCTCCTTCTCCCTCTCTTATTTCTCTCCTCTACTTCTCTTCCCTTCTTTTCCATCCCTCTTTCGCCTACTTCTCTATCCTTCCCCCTTCCTTTTCGTCTTTCCCTCTTCTTTTCGCTCTTCCTCCCCTCCTTCTCTTCTCTTTCCGACTTCTCCCTCCGTC
>NW_020868394.1:141639-149139 GCF_003789085.1 Penaeus vannamei
GTATGTGTATGTGTGTGTGGGTGGGTGTGTAAGTGTGGCGTGCATATGTGTGTTTTTTTTATTTGTGAGTTTATATGACTGTGTTTATATTTTGTGTCTGTTCGTGAATATAAGTGAATGTGTTTGTTTGTTGTAAGAGTGTCTGTCTCATGTATTTGTTGCTGGGTTTGTGACTGTGCTTGACTGTTTGTTTGTGCGTGTATATGTTTTCTCGTAGGTAGATTGATTGTGGATCAAATTTTACAATGGCGTCTGGAGAAAGTCAATGGAGAGCAGTTAAATTTTTTTACATTTTTTGTTCCGTTTTTTTAAGGCAAAAAAATAAAAGAACTATAGGATAATGGTAACGATGTACGGTTTTTGTAAGTAGAATTGCTGTTCCGTTTTAAGAAATGTTTTCTGTTATATTAGATAATTTAAGACGAAATTCTGAGTCTCTCCCTCTCTGCCATTGTCTCTCTCTGTATGTCTGTCTGTTTCTCTCTCTCTCTCTCTCCCCTTTCTCTGACTATTTATCTATTTCCACCCATCCATACATATCATACAATACACACACACACACACACACACACCACACACACACACACACACACACACACACACACACACACACACACACACACACACACACACACACACACACACACACACACACACGCCCGAAACATCCACACCCATACACCCCCACACGCACCCCCCCCCCACACACACACACCTACCATCTTCGTAGCTTGAACCTTTAACATTTCAAACGCTATTGCTAAAGTCTCCATCTTCACCTACGCTTTCCCCTTTAAAAGTCCCTACTGCTAACACGTATGAAGATGGTAGCTTGGGTACGTAGGATATATGAAGGAGAGAAAGAGAGGAAGAGGGAGAGAAGGAGAAAGAGAGGGAGAGGGAGAAAGCGAGAGGGGGAGGGAGAAGGAGAGGGAGAGGATAGGAGGGAAGGAGGAGAGAAGGGGACCGAGGGAGTGGGAGGGAGTGGGAGGGAGAGAGGGAGAGGGAGCAACGAAGAGGGATAGAAGAAGAAGGAAAGGGAAAAAAGGAGAGCTAGAGAGGGAGAGGGAAAGGGAGTGAGAGAGGGAGGGAGAAAGAGGAAGGGAGGGAGAGAGAGAGAGGGAGTGGAAGAAGAAAAGAGAGAGGGAGAGGGAGAGAGAGATAGAGATGGAGAGAGAGAGAGAGAGAGAGAGAGAGAGAGAGAGAGAGAGAGAGAGAGAGAGAGAGAGAGAGAGAGAGAGAGAAGAGAGAGAGAGAGAGAGAGAGAGAAGAGAGAGAGAGAGAGAGAGAGAAGAAGAGAGTGAGAGAGAGACATAGACAAAAAGAGAGGCAGAGACAGGGACAGACTCAGAGAGAGAAGACAGATAGATTGAGAAAGAGAAAGAAAAGTGGAGAAAGAAGAGAGAGAGAGAAGGAGAAGAGAGAAAAGAGAAAGAGACAGAGAAGAGACAGAGAAAGAAAATGAGAAAGAGAAAGCGAAAAAGAAAAAGAAAAAGAAAAAGAAAGAGAAAAGGAAAACGAAATGGCACGCACTCTGGCATCGGCGCCTGTCTTGAAGGTGTCCCCTGATATTTACCCTAAGAAACCGCGCCATGGGCAGCCTCCAGGAACAAATACCTCCTCAGATTTCACATGGCAACGGAAGGAGAATTTCACTTGCAATGATAAATTAGCCATGTTGAGGTGCAGTGTTGGAGTGGGTGTCTCTCCCGTTTTCTATAAGGCGTGGGAAGAAAACGGATGTCTTTTGTTTTGTTTGATTTTTGACGTGTTTTAGTAATGGTGATGTTATTTATGGTGAAAATCGTAATTTCATTCATACTAGTAATATTAACATTATATATGGTGAATATTATAATCACGTTCCTATTACTACAGCTTCCGATGATAATAGTGTTGTTGATAATGATGATAATATTTTCTTCATTTTTTGTTCGTCGTTCTTATTATCATTATCATCAATATCATTATCATAAGTGCTACTCTTGTTGATATTATGATTATCCGTATTGTTATGATTATCATTAGTTTATGTTATAACTATTATTATTATTGTTATTATTATTATTATTATTATTATTATTATTATTATTATTATTATTATTATTATTATTATTATTATCATTATTATTATTACTATTATTATTATTATTATTATTATTAATATTATTAATATTATTATTACTATTCTTCTTCTTCTTCTTCTCCTTGATATTATTATTGTTATTAATATTTTTACTATTATTATTATTGTTATCATTATTTTCATTATTATTTTTTAAATTCTATGATATGTATTATCATCCATTATTATTATTATCCTCACCATCATCATCATAATGATCATCAGCATTATCCTTACCATATGATCATCAAATACATCTTTATCATCAGAATCGACATCACTATCACTATTATCATTATCATTATCACTACTATCCTCATTATCTCTATCACCGTCGTCCTTATTGTTATCACCGTTCTTATCATCGCAATTACCGTTAAGTATCTTTGATCTCTCTCTGTATCTTTTATTACCCAATGTGCATTATTTTCCGATCTACAGATTTACGAATACGGGAGCACAGATACATAATTAAATAAGGTATTAGGGAGGATCCTCACAACCGTTCTTTTTCCCCTCTATTTATTTTCTTCTTTCTACCTTCTTTTTCTTCTGTATTTCTTTATTTCTGTTTCTTTGTTTGTTTGTCTCTGTCTATCTGTGTATCTGTCTGTCTGTCCGTTTTTATTTCTCTCTCACTTTTTTCTCTCTCTCTCTGTCTGTGCTATCTCCCTTCTCTCTCTCTCTCTCTCTTGTCTTTTTGTTTTCTTTGTCTCTCACAACTCCCTTCTTTTTATTTTTTTTTCATCTCCGCTTACATCGGTTGTCTTTCTCTATTTTCTAATTATTTTTTCATGTCTCATCTTCTCTTTTTATTCTCTTTTTTATTGTTCTTCCTTTTTTCTTCTTTGCTTTCTGTACCCTCTCCATTCTCTTTCCTCTGCATCTTTTACTATATCTTCCGCTTTTATCCCTCCCTCTCCTTCTCCATTATTTTTTTCTCTCCTCCTTTCCTTACACATTTTATTTTTCTCTCCCTTTCTTTCCCTCTTCCCTTCCCTCCCTCCCCCAATAATTTCGTTGTAATTCTCCAGTGGTAATGAGAAAACGCGTAATATACTTTTATTCTTTCTCTCTCCATCTCCATTCCTCCCTCTCTCTCTCTGTCTTGTCTGCCTGTTGTCTGTCCTGTCTGTCTGTCTGTCTGTCGTCTGCTCTGTCTCTGTCTGTCTGTCTGTCTGTCTGTCTGTCTGTCTGTCTGTCTGTCTGTCTGTCCTGTCTGTCTGTCTGTCTCTCTCTTCTCTCTCTCTCTCTCTCTCTCTCTCTCCTCTCTTCTCTCTCTCTCTCTCTCTCTCTCTCTCTCTTCCCTCTCCCTCTCTCCTCTCCCTCTCCCTCTCCCTCCCCTCTCCCTCTCCTTCTCCCTTCCTCCCTCCTCCCTCCTTCCTTCTCCTCTCTCTTTCTCTCTCCTCTCTTCTCCTTTTTTTTCTTCTTTTTTTTGATGGTGGCAAATTAAATATATATCGCCGCCACTGCCCATTGTCTCGAGGAATTTGCCCAATAAACGACATGAGAATTTTTTGCCGAGTCATTCAGGAATCTTAGTGGGATAGAGGGTAGAGGGGGTGGTGGGGGAGGGAGGTGGGGGGAGGGGGGTGGGAGGTGGGGGAAGGGGGTGGTAAGTAGGGAAGGGGGGTGGAAGGTTGAGACTGGTGGAGATGGAGGGAGGAGGAGGAGTAGGAAGGGGGGAGGAGAAGGAGGGGGAGGAGGAGGAGGAGGAGTGAGGGTAGAGAGAGGAGGAGGAAGAAGAAGAGGAGATGAGGATGAGGAGGATGAGTAGGATAATGATAATGATGACAAGGAGGATGAGGATGAGGGAGAGGAGGAGAAAAGAAGAAGAAGAAGGAGGAGAAAGAGGAGGAGGAGGAGGTGAAAGGAGGAGAAAGGAAGAAGAATGAGGAGAAAGAGGAGGAGGAGGAGTGAGAGCAGAGAAGCAGGAGGATGTAGGAGGAAGGGAAAGAAGGTGGAGGAGAAAGAGTGGAGAGGGGAAGGAAGAGGAATATATGAAAATACAAGAGAATGGGAAAAGAAAGCGAGGAGAAGGAGGAATAATAGACATACAGGAAAGGTAAAGAAGGAATAAAGAGAATGGGGAATGAGGGAGTGGAAGAATAACGGGAAGGGAATAAAGATGAGAAGGAGCAGCAGGAATAAGACTAGGAGACGGGAAAGGAGAAGGATGCAGTGGCGAGTGAAGGGAAAATAAGGAGAAGGAAAAAGAGAACAAGGAGAAGAGGATAAAATAATAGATAATAAGAAAGGAATGTTGGAGGAAAAACGATAGACGCGAAATAAAAATAAGAAAGCAGGCGAGGGAAAAGAGAGGAGAGAGAGAGAGAGAGAGAGAGAGAGAGAGAGAGAAGAGAGAGAGAGAGAGAGAGAGAGAGAGAGAGAGAGAGAGGAGAGAGAGAGAGAGAGAGAGAGAGAGAGAGAAGAGAGAGAGAGAGAGAGAGAGAGAGAGAGAGAGAGAGAGAGAGAGAAAAGAGAGAAAGAGAGAAGAGAGAGAAAGGGAAAAAGAGAGAGAGAAGAGAGAGAGAGAGAGAGAGAGAGCGAAGACGAGGAGATAGGAGAATAAAGAAAACTAAAAAGAAGTAAGGCAAAGTGCTGAAGAAGATACCGAATGGAAAATAAAATAAAAAGAAAGAAGAAAGAAAGAAGAAAAATAAGAAAAATTCCACAATATATCAAACGTAATTCCTCAAGGGGCGTTTGTGTAAATCCTCAAGAAATCAGCAGGATTACATGGGTCTCTGTAAAATCTTTTCTAGGCTGATGTCTTCCACTTCTGTTGTAGTTATCTATGTATATATATATATATATATATATATATTATATATATATATATATATATTATATATATATATATATATATATCGTGTGTGTGTGTGTGTGTGTGTGTGTGTGTGGTGTGTGTGTGTGTGTGTGTGTGTGTGTGTGTGTGGTGTGTGTGTGTGTGTGTGTGTTGTGTGTGTGTGTGTGTGTGTGTGTGCACATACACATAAACACACACACACACAGACATATATGTATATATATGTATACATATACAAATATATATACATATATAAACACAAATGCGCGTGTGTAGGGGGGTTGCGTGTGTGTGTGGCGCAGGCGTGCATGCTCGTGCGTGGGTGACTGTTCGCACAAACCCAAACCAAGCTTCGCCAAAGATCCGAAATACTCGATTCTCGCCTCTAATCCTCAGCCACGTTTCGCACAATAATATTGCATTTGCGAGGCTGCATTGCAGGTTGCACACGGGAATGGAGGTGATCGCCCCCCTCCCTCTCCCCTCCCCCTCCCCTCCCCCCTCCCCCTCCCTCTCCCCCTCCCCCTCCCTCCTCCCCCTCCCCCCCTCCCTCGAATCATGTATCAACAACATTCTGTCATCATTATACCGAAGGGAGGGAGTGAAAAGGGAGGGGAGGGGAGAAGGGGAGAGGAGGAAGGAGGGAAGGAAATCAAGTTTTTTTTTCTTCCTTTTTTTATCTGTTTGAGAAAGACTATCCTTCTTGACTAACAGGTATTTATAGCCATCGGATTGACATGTTTGTGTTTAATTATAGTTGGAACTGGTTGGGTGAGGACAGGTTGGAGAAAGAAGGTGGAAGGGAGAAGGGGGGAGTGGAAAGAGTAGGGGGATGGAAGGGGGGAAGTGGAAGGAATGGGGTTAGGTGGAAAGGAGAAAGGGGGATAGAAGGGAGAAGGGGGAGGTGGAAAGAGTGGGGAAGGTGAAAGGGAGAAGGGGGGAGGATTGAAGGGAGAAAGGGGAGGTGGAAAGAGTGGGGGGGGATGGAAGGGGGGAGGTGGAAGGAATGGGGGAAGGTGAACGGGATATGGGGGGATAGAAAGGAGAAAAGGGAGGTGGAAGGAGTGGGGGAAGGTGGAAAGGAGATGGGGGGATAGAAAGGAGAATACGTAGGTGGAAAGTGTGGGGGAAGCGGAGAGAGAAGAGGGATGGAAGGGAGAAGGGGGAATGGAAGGAGTTGAGGGTGGAAGGGGGAAAGCTAAGTGGCGGAAGGGATAAGGGGGATTTAAGGGAGAAAGGGGGAAAGATGGAAGGAGTGGACGGAGGTGGAACTAGTGGGGTGTAGTGGAAAGGAGAAGAGGGGGATGGAAAGAAAAGGGGAGATGGAAGGGAGAAGGGGGAGTGGAAGGAGTGACGGTAGGTGGAAGGAGAAAGGGGAGGTGTAAGGGAGAAGGGGAGTAATGGAAGGGAGAAGGGGAGGTGGAAGGAGTTGGGGAGAGGTGGAAGGAGTGAGTGGAAAGATGGAAGAGGAGGAGGGAGGGATGATGTGAAAGGGGGAAAAGGGGGATGAAAAAGAGAGTAAAAATGGAGGGAAGGGAAAGTAGGGGAAGGAGGAAGAAAGAATGGAAGAGAAGGAAGAGGGAAAGAAAATGTAAAGATGGGAGGGAAAGGAGGAAAAAAGGAAGAGGAGTAGAAAGGAAAAGAAAAGAGGAGACGGGAAGTAGGGGAGGAAAGAAAAAAAGAGAAGAGGGGGTGGATAGAAGATTAAACGGGAAAAGGGAAGATGAAAAATGATAGCAAAAGAAAGAGGGGGGATAGAAGAAGGAAAGCAAGAGTAGGAAAGAAGTTATTGGAAAAGACAAAGGGAAGAGTGAACGGGAAAAGGGAAGACGAAAAAGGACATACAAATAGGAGATGGATAGAAGAAGGAAAACAGGAGTAGGAAAGAAATTATTGGAAAAAAAAAGGAACAGAGGATAGAACAAAAAGGAACAGAGGGAGAGAAGGAAAGGGAAAAAAGGAACAGAGGGAGAGAAGGAAAGGAGAAGGGGGGGGGGGCTAACACACCCACCTCGTTAACCACCTTCACATAATTCCAGCAATATCTCGACTGATAAAAAAGTGGGGTTTCCCTGCGTATACTAATTACCATAATTAATGCAATTAACCCGTTTTTTCCAAAGGGTAATCATCCCAGAGATTATGTTATCACCAGATCCTGTTCAGTCCCCCCCCCCCTCCTCGGCTCCCTCTTTCCACCGAGCCCTTTCCCCCTCTGGGTCACGTGGTGCGTTTCGTGTGACGTCGTCGCTCTTTTGGATTTTGTTCTTCATTTTGTAACTGGAAATAGAACCACACACACATACATACATACATACATACACACACACACACACACACACACACACACACACATACATATATATATATATATATATATATATATAATATATATACTTATATATATATATAATATATATATATATATATATATATAATATATATATATATATATATATATGTGTGTGAATATATACATATATATAATATGTATATGTATATATATATATATATATATATATATATATTATATATATATATATATAGATATAGATATATATAGATA
>NW_020868394.1:154139-161639 GCF_003789085.1 Penaeus vannamei
CATCATCCCCTCTCATTCTCTCCCTCCTCCCTCTCTCTTCCTCCCCCTCTTTCCCTATCTCTCCCTTCCTCCTTTCCTCTCTCTCATTCTCTCCCTCTCTTCCCCTCCCCATCCCCTCCCCCACCCTCTCCCCCTCCCCTCCCAAGCAAGAGGCAACAGCCCAAGCAGCCGAAACCCCATCAGCCCCGAATGACAAGACCATCACAGAAAAACACAGAACAGGGGAAACGAAACACAGATGAGGGCACTGATTCCTAAGAGAGAGAGAGAGAGAAAAGTAAAAAGAAGAAAGAAGTTGAGAAGGAGAGAGGGAGGAGGGGAGGAGGAGGGAGGGAGGGGGAGGGGAGGGAAGGGGGGGAGGGGGAGGGAGGGGAGGGAGGGGAGGAGGGGAGGGAGGGAGGGAGGAGGGAGGGAGGGAGGAGGGAGGAGGGAGGGAGAGAAGAGAGAAGAGAGAGAGAGAGAGAGAGACGAGAGAGAGAGGAGGAGAGAGAGAGAGAGAGAGAGAGAGAGAGAGAGAGAGAGAGAGAGAGACGAGAGAGATGAAAGAAGAAGAAAGAGAAGAGAGTAGGAGAGGGAAGTAGGGAGGAAGGAAGGAAGGGAGGGAGAGAGAGAGTTAGGGAGGGAGAGAGGAAAGGAGGGAGAGATAGATACATAGAAATTATAGAATAGATAGATAGATAGGTCGATAGATAGATGGATAGATGGAGAGATAGATAGATAGAGAGAGGAGAAGAGAAAAAAGAAGAATTTTAAAGCGAGAGAGAGAGACACCTAATAAATCTTTGCGTTCTTCAGCTGGTGACTATCCTCTGACTGGTCGGTATTATCTCCTTCTTCCCCTTCTTCTTATTCCATTTTTTTCTCGGAATAACGAAGAGAACCCAACAACGGATCCTTGGCTTATCAAAAAGGTGTTCCTGAAATAAGGTGTTTTATCTAAATAAGATTTTCCCAACAGGTAAGAGGCCCGCCAGTCTTACAAGGCGGCAGGTGGAAATCTTACCTAGAGACAGGTGGAATTAGTGCCACAAATGGATTCGAAATGTGAGATTAGGGTCGCGTACAGGATTCGATCCCTTTTTCCCGCGCATTTCCGCTCTTTTTTTGTTTGGGTCTGGTTGCGTTTCTTTTTTTTGGTTTATCTTTTCTGTTTTTTCTATTTTTTTGGCACTCTTCTCTACTCTCTTTTTTGTTCGTATTAGGGGTCTGGTTTGTGTTCTTTTTTTCTGGCTCGGTCCTACTTTTCTCATTGTCTCTTCTCTATCGTCGTAGTGCTCTGTCTTCTGTCCTCTCGAGTGTGTTCTGTTTCGTCCGTTCGTCTGTCGTGTCTTATGGTCTGCTCCCGTCTCTCGTTCTCTCGTCTCTCATGTCCTCATCTGTCTCTTTCTCTTCATACTCTCTCTCGGTCTCTCCATCTCTCCTCTCACGTCATCTCGTCACTGCGGTCTGCCTGTCTCTGCTCTCATCTCTCTCTCCTGCCGATCCCGAGGTCTGTCCTCTCTGGCGTTCTTTTTCCTGTGGTTCTTTTATGTCCCTTTCTCTGCTGCCAGTGGTCCCTTCTTGGCATATCCGTCGCCTACTCCTCCTTCGTACGTCTCTTCGTCCATTTATTTCATTTTTCTCTCTCCGGTCTTTTCTCCTTGCGTTCTCTTTATATATGAGTAGCACACATATGATATAGTATATATATAATTATATATAATAGTTATTATATATATATAATATACACTATATTATATAGTGATAGGGCAGTAATTATATACTTAGTATAGTATACTATTACCGTATATATATAATATTACGTATTATATATATATATACTAGGCTGTGTTGTGTGTGTGCTCGCTCGCTGTGTGTGTGTGTGCTCGCTTGTGTGTGTTGTGTGTGTGTGGGTGTGTGGTGCATATATGTGATATAATCATATATACATACACTGACGTACTATATAATATATAATCTATTAAATATAGTATAAGTAGTATATCGAGTATAGTAATCTATATGCTATCGGTGAAGTGCTAGTATCTAATTATCTATCTGTCTATCCTAATCTAGTGCTATCTATCGTATCTAGTGCTATCACTCTAGTACCTTGTAGTATGACATATAATGTTATCTAAATAAATGAATATAAATTATAATATATATAGCATATATAAGGTATATTATAGTAGTATACTAGTTATAGATTAGTATATAAGTTATAGTGGTAATATATAAATTATATATAGTATAAAGTATATATATAATCTTTGTATATATAATATAATTACTGATTATATAATGAGGGTCTAAGTATAATAAGTATAATATATAGTATTAAGAATGAATGTGATATAGTATATATATTACATGTGTATATATATATAGTAATAGTATATATAGTATATAGTATTGAGTTATATAGCTAGTACATAGTATATATATAATATATTAGTAAGTATGACGTTATGGAATATATAATAATAAATATATATATTATAGTATATGAGTATATGATACTATATACACCATAACATGTATAATTATATATATATAGGTATATATATATATATATATATATAATATATATAGTAATAATAATAATTATTATACAGCACCAACACATGCTCCACCACGACAATGCAGCCACACACACACACACACACACACACAACATATTATATATAATATATGATATATATATCATATATATATATATATACTATCATATATATATAGCGCATGGTATAATTAGTAGAGCTATACAATATAGGTATATATTCCTATATTATAGAATAATATTAATAGTAGGATAATATAATTTAGCTATTATATATATATATACTACTTATATAGCTATATATATATATATATATATATTGTGTGATGGTAATATATATCATATATACCTAATATATACTTATATACGTATAACTTATCATATATGTAGTATATATATATTAGTGCTATATATATATTAAATAATATATATATATATATATTATATAGTATGATTATATATGATATAGTATATAGTTGGTAAGTGTCCGAGTAGCATACATACATATATACACATACACATATTTGTATATATGTATAGTATGGATGCATATGTATAATATATAGGTATATATATATAGTATATATTAATATTATATGATAATATAATATATATCTATATAATATATAGTAAGTATGTATATATATATATATATTTAGTATACGATATACATATGCTGCATAGCACATACAGTACATACATGAGGTATATGAGTATGTGATGTACTGTATTCGTCTTATGCATGCACTAAATCGTATATGGTTATGTATGCCATGCTAATGGTAATATAAGTGTATATATATATAATAGTATATATATATATATAGTTAATATAATTAATATATATATATATATATATGTACACATATATACATACACACACAGACTGGCAACAGGCGAAAACAGTAAAATTTTAATGCATATCTCGCAAAGCGAAATATCCGAGAAAGGATAAGATTAATATCGTTATAAGCTAATCAACTGTAATGCGCAAAAAAATTATAATAGTTTCCACAGCTGAAAATGCAGTTCTAATTACTAGTCGACTGACAGTCATAAAAAGGTGTAAGCAGCAGTGACAGAATGAAAAAAAAATAAAGAGAAATTGAAAATGAAAATTAGAATCAGATTTCTTGAACAGAATATCTCACAGTTTTATGATCGTTATTATTTTTGTAGTTTGACAAATCTGAATTGTTTCGAATTTGTATTTTTAAAAATTGTTATTCGATTTTTTTAATAAGTATATATTTCTTAATCCGAAATAAAGTCGTTTTTTGTTAGTTATCACAATATCCCAATCCCTTTTCGTCACGAATCTCAACATCCTATTTCATACCAATATTCCCTCTTATTCCATCCACAAAACCCATATCAATGCATCTATCTATCACACATTATATCTATCACACCTATCTATCTATCACAGCTATCTTCACAATCCATCTATCTATCACACACATTATTCAAAATCTCCCCCCCCTCCTCCTTCCAATCCCACAATCCCCCCAATCAACTAATCTGAATTCCTAATCAAGGAATCGAATTACACAGGAAAGGGATCTTCGTGTTGCAGATCAGCTGGGGGGGGGGGGGGGGGGGGGGGCGAATGCAACGTGCAACTGATTTATGTTTTTCTCGTATGATTCGTGTGATTAAAATCCATGTGTAAAAAGAAGGGAAAGAGAAAGGGAGACAAAAGAAGAGAGAGAGAGAGAGAGAGAGAGAAGATAGATAGAGAGAGAGAGAGAGAGAGAGAGAGAGAGAGATAGATAGATAGATAGATAGAGAGAGAGAGAGAGAGAGAGAGAGAAGAGAGGAGAGAGGAGAGAGAGAGAGAGAGAGAGAGAGAGAGAGAGAGAGAGGAGAGAAGGAGGGGAGAGGGAGAGAAGGAGGGAGAGGGAGGAGGGAGCATAGAGGGAGGCAGAGAGGGAAGCAGGGAGAGAGGAGAAAAGGGAGAGAGAGAGAGAGAGAGGAGAGAGAGAGAGGAGAGAGAGAGAGAAGAGAGAGAGAGAGAGAGAGAGAGAGAGAGAGAGAGAGAGAGAGAGAGAAAGAGAAAGAGAATGATAAATGGATAGTAAGAGAGGATAAGGGCGGGGAACGAGGGAAAGAAAGATAGAGGAGGAAGGGCATTATGGAGGAAGAAAGATAGATAGACAAATAAACAGATAGATAGACAGACAGATAGATAGAGAGCTGTTACTTTATTTAATTTATTTTCTGAATTATTTTTGTATGCTTCCTCTCCACATTTGTCTGTCGCTGCTCCTGCCTCTGTCTATCCGTGTCACTGTCTGTTTGTCTCTATCTGTCTGTGTGTGTGTTTCTCTCTATTTTGCTCAATCTATCTCTCTATCTCTCTCTGCCTTATCTTCTTTTCTATTTTTCGTACGTATGCAAATAAAACCGGAAATGCTAACTATATCGATAGGAAAATTAAGAGATAATGTTGATAGGAAAATGAAGCAATAATGATGATGGCGATGAATCTGCTATTAATCATATTTTCAATAATGATACGAATATGCTTGATATATAACACAGCGGTTATTGATCGACCTGGTAGCGACCCAGAATTCAGTCCCTGCTAATTAAAACGATCGAAATCCTCACAAAACCGTACATTAATTGTTAATTAAAATGCCGTATCAATTGTTCACCAAAATACCGTATGGCTATTAAGAATTTCAGAATAGGAAAATAAAGGAAATAATAGTTTTTCATGATTTCGAAGAAAAGCGATTGAAATCCCCACAAAACCGTACATGAACTGTGAATTAAAATGCCGTATCAATTGTTCACCAAAATACCGTATGGCTATTAAGAATTTCAGAATAGGAAAATAAAGGAAATAATAATAGCTGTTTTTTCATGATTTCGAAGATAATAAGGGAAATAATAATAGCTAGTTTTACATGATTCAGAACAGGTATTACAACACCACTAAGGGAAATGAACCCCTTGGCAAGCCGTAGGTTAATTAAAGTGAATTACTGCAGTGCCACTGAATTCCAACTGAAATTGTAATTAAGAGAAAAAAAATGCGAATGACTCACAAAAATGGCGCATGTTACAACGATAATTAAAAGACTTTTCTTAAGCATTATCATTGTTGTTATAACGGTAATGAAAGACCATTCAGAAATTCGATAATAAAAGATTGATTACGGTTATCATAACTTTGCTGTTTGATAACTAACGGTAAAGTTAGAGAGAGAGCGAAAAAGATAGAAGGGGAGATAGATATGTAGGTAGATGGATATATAGGTAGATGGATAGATAGATATATAGAGAGTATGAGAAGAGCTAGGACTTTTATCTAATTCAGTCTAGACCACACGCTTTCTCACCTCCCTGTCCTGTTTCTCTCTCTCCCTCCTTCCATCTCTCTCTATCTCTCCCTCTCTGAACGCCCTTCCTCCTTCCCTCCTCTCCTACCCCATTTTCTCTCTCCCTTCTATTCCTATCTCTCTCTCCCTCCTTCCTATCTCTATCTCCACCTTTCTCCTTCCCTCCTTCCCTCTCCTCTCATTCTCTCTCTCCTTCCTTCCTCCCCTTTCCCTCCTTCCATCCCTCCCCTCTCCTCTCGTCCTCTCTTTCCTTCCTTCATTCCTTCCTTCCCCTCTGACCCTCTCACTCCTTCCCTTCCTCTCCTCTCGCGCTCTCTCTATTCCTTCCCTCCCTTCCTTTCCTCCCCCTCGCCCTCTCACCTTCTCTCTCCTCCTTCCCCCTCTCACCTCCCTCTCCTCTCACCCTCTCTCTCCTCCTTCCCCTCTCCCTCTCCTCCCTCTCTCTCCTTCCATCCTCTCCTCCCTCCTCTCCCCTTTCCTTCCCTCCTCCCACCCCTCTCCCCCTTCCTGCCCTCCCTCCCTCCCTCCCTCTCCCCTTCCTGCCTCCTTCTCTCCCCCTCCCTCCCTCCCTCCTCCCTCCCTCCCTGCACAGCCCATAAAGCCCTCAGCCCCCGGCCTCACCAAAAGACTTCCGCGTGAGTGAGAGCTGGCCGGAGCACCGCAGGGAGAGCCACTGGTCACGTCCTGTTTGCTTTGCTGAGGATGTGAAGTTGACTCAGCTAATTGTTTGACTTTGCAGGAAATCCGAGACGCATAAATGCAAAACGATACAAGGTGTATGTTCCGGGAGAGGTCGAGGGGGGGGGTCTTCTTTTCGGAGGGAGAAATGAGAGAGAGAAGGAAAGGGAGAGGGAGAAGAAAAGGGAGAAAAATGGTGTGGGGGGGTCGGAGGGAGAAATGAGAGAGGGAAGGAAAGAGAGAAGAGGGAGAGGGAGAAAAGGGAGGAAAATAGTGTGGGGGTCGGAGGGGGAAATGAGAGTGGGAAAGAGAGAAGAAGAGGGAGGAGAGGGAGAAAAGGGAGGAAAATGGTGTGGGGGTCGGAGGGAGAAATGAGAGAGGGAAAGAGAGAAGAAGAAGGAGAGGAAGAAGGAAAACGTTGTGGGGGGCTGGAGAGAGAAATGAGAAAGTGAAAGAGAGAAGAAGAAGAGGGAGAAAAGTGGGGAAAACAGTGTGGGGGTCGGAGGGTGAAATAAGAGAAAGAAAGAGATGATGAAGAAGAAGAAGAAGAAGAAAATGTTGTGGGGGTAAGACCTTGGGCGTCTTCTTTTCGGAGGTAAGAAATGAGAGAGAGAAGGAAAGGGAGAAGAAGAAGAAGAGGAGAAAGAGGCAGAATAAAACGTTGTGGGGTTCGGGCTGCGGGGTTCTTCATTTCGGAGAGAGAAATGAAAGATGGAAAAAGAGAAGGAGAAGAAGAAGGAGACTGGAGACTGGAGAGAGAACTGAGAGAGTGAAAGTGAGAAGAAGAAGAAGAAGGGGAAGGAGAAGAAAAGAAGGAAACGCGGTGGGTTGGAGAGAGAAATGAGAGAGAGAAAGAGAATAGAAGAGGAAGAAGAATAAGAAGGAAAACGTTGTAGAGGTCAGAGAAGGAAAGGAGAGAGAGAAAGAGAA
>NW_020868394.1:174139-176639 GCF_003789085.1 Penaeus vannamei
AAGATGAATAAGGACTCCTCCGAAGGCCTAGGACCGAGAATAAGCTAGGCCTATATGGAAGGAAGCCTATTACCATACTACATACACAGCCACATCCACAGATACATGTAGCTCCGAAGGGATTCCGAGTCACAATAAATATAAAGGAGATTCATCATAGCCAGTGTCATCATAGCATCATCAAATACACTTAAGAACATAAAAATGATAATTCCGATGGTATGTATACACGTCGAAGCGAAAATAGGCTCTGGGATTTTCGTCATAAAACGCTGACGGAAATATTTGGATTAATGGGATCCTTAAAGTGGCTTTTCGGTGATGGAAGCCTCTTAATCAGATTTGGAAAATGGAATTCCAAAATCATTTTAAGAAAATAAATAATTCTCATAGTATTTTTCATGGTGAAAATCCTCATGATAGACATATTTAGGAAGATTCTCATGACATATATATTTTTCGAATAATCAAATCCTCAAGATTATTTCTCTAAAATCTTCAAAATCTTTGAAGACACTGAAATCCTCACATCCATTTTTCTATTAGTATTTCTCCCATAATCAATTCAATGAATCATAAATTCCTTGAATATCCTAAATAATAAAACCCTCATCAAATAAATTTTTCAACAGATTAATAACAGAGAAAGTTATAATAAAACCCCCATAAAATACATCTTTTCAACAGATTAATAACAGAGAAAGTTATAATAAAACCCCCATAAAATACATCTTTTCAACAGATTAATAACAGAGAAAGTTATAATAAAACCCCCATAAAATACATCTTTTCAACAGATTAATAACAGAGAAAGTTTATCTGTTTATCGATCTAAAAACGGAGGGGCTACGAGCGTAACTCCAAAGTCCTTCTTCTTACGTCTTAAACTCCTGGAGAGCGGTGACTGATGGCGCCTCTCGGAATGGGACTGAATACCTTTCCATTTATCCTTTTCGCTTATAGGGTTGTTTGGTACCTGACTCGGTAATAGCAGAGGGCATTATGTTTGGGATTCGATTCCGTCGGGAAGTGAAAAGAGGGTGTTTTGTTTATTCATTTGTTATCGCTGTCGTGGTTGTTTTGTTGGTCGTGTCGCTGATGTTGTTGTCGGTGCTTTTATCGTCTTTATCAGTGTTATGGTTCTTATAATCGTGGTTGTGATTATTGCTTGTGCCACTGGTATCATCATTATCATTACTATTATTATTGTTATTGTCCTCATCTTTACTATTATAATCATCATCGTCGTTATCATTATCATTTTCATCACTATTTTATTGTATCATTATCGATGGTATATTATTATTATTGTATTATTATTATTATTATTATCATTATATTATTATTATTATTATTATTATTATTATTATTATTATTATTATTATTATTATTATTATTATTATTATTATTATTATTATTATTATATTATTATTATTATTATATTATTATTATTATTATTATTATATTATTATCATTACTTATTATTATTGTTATCAGTATATTATTATTATTTCATTATTATTATTATTATTATTATTATTATATATTATTATTATTATTACTATTATTATTATAATAATATATTATTACTATTATTTTATTATATTTATTCATTTTTGTCATTATTATCATTATTATTGTTATTATTATTATTATTATATTATTTATTATTATTATTATTATCATTATTATTTATAATTAATGTTATTTTTTATTTATTGTTATGATTATTATCATTATTATTTTCTATTATCAGTATATCATTATTATCGTCATTATCATTCTCATTTCATCATCATTATCTTTATCATTATCATTCTCATTAATAATTCATCATCATTATAATTTTCATCATTATCATTCTCATTATTGTTGTCATTACTACTGTTATCATCAATATTACTAATTTCTTATTCTTATTCAAATTGTGATCCCTGTTTTCAATATCATTTTCATTATTATCACTATTATCATTACTACTAATACTGTCACCATTACTATCATCCTTATCATCATCATCATCACTGTTGTTATTGTCATCACCATCATCTTCTTCATCATTTATATTATTGTTATTATCATTATTATCATCGTTATTGTTATTATCACTATCATCATTATCATTATCATATATTATCATTATCATTATCATTATCATTATTGTTATTCTATTATCATTATTATCATCATTATTATTATATTCATTATTTTTGCTGTCATTATCATTATTATTATTATCATTATTTATTATTATTATTATTAATTATTATTATTATTTTATTATTTTTTTATTATTATTATTATTATATCATTTTTATTATTATTATTATTATTATTATTATTATTATTATTATTATTATTATTATATATTATTATTATTATTATTATTTATTATATTATTATGTTATTATTATTATTATTATTATTATTATTATCATTATCATCATTATTATTATGTTGTTGTTATCATTATTATTATTATTTTATTATTATATTATTA
>NW_020868394.1:179139-189139 GCF_003789085.1 Penaeus vannamei
TTTTCATCATCATCATTATCATTGTTGTTTTTATCATTAGCATCATAGTTATTATCATTATGATTATTATCATGATTGTGATTATCATCACCATTGGTATTACTGTTATCATTATCGTTACTATTATCATCATTATCATTATTATTATTATCATTATTATTTTACTATTGTTTTTATTATCATTACTATAATTGTTATGATAATCATTACCATTATCATTTATTATTGTTGTTGTTACTATTGTTATTATTGTTATCATTTTCATTATTATCATTGTTATTTTATTATATCATTATATTATCATTATTATCATTATCATCATTACTATTATTGTTACCACTTCTATCATTAGTAGTACTGTTGTTATTATTGTGTATATTATCAATATTATAATTGTTATTATTGATGTGATCTTTGTTATCATTATTACTGCTCCTAATACTACTATTATAATTCTTTTTATTCTTATTCTTATTCTTATCATCTTTTTCATTATTTTCATCACTGAATTTATATGATCATTGTATTTTTTCAATATTTTGTGTATGTTTTTTTATTTTATTTTATTTACTGGTTCTTCCATTTTTTCTCTTTTTTGTTTATTGGGAATAAGGAGGATTAGAAGAGATAATTATTGGTTATTTGTTATCTTCATCTATTTTGTATAATTTCTTTCAATGTTTAACCATTATCTCACACTTTTCACATTAATTAAAAAAAATGCGAGTTAACGTTTCCATGTTTGATCATTATCTTTATATCACTTCACACTAATTTGCATTTTTGCGATTCAACGTCGTGCTAAATCCGGGTTGCAAAAGAGAGTAAAACAGACAGGATATTCAATATGTACTTTATTGAAAAGCTCATTGTTCCAGAGTATAATTTACACTGATATGGCTGGAGAAGAAATGATAATAATAATAATGACAATGGTAAAAACACAAATTTACAAAGATCTATGTACAAAACAACACCCCATCTTAGTGTATACGTTGAGATATCTGCGCCTTCTTAGATTAAGGGAGTTTATGTACAGGTTATCCGTGTTGGTTCTTGTGAGGCGGAAACGGAGAGATGCGATGGAGAGGAAGAAGATGATGGGGGAAGAATGAGGGGAGAGGCGAAGGATGATGAGGATGAGGAAGGAGAGGAAGAAGAGAGAGGGGAAAAGAAAGGAAGGGAAGAGAAGGAAAAGGAACAAAGAAGGAGAGAAGTAAGAGAAGGAAGAAAAGATGCAGCCGAAGAAACAGAAGAGGAAGAAGCGGAAGAATAAGAATAAGAAAAAGAAGAATAAATAGATATAGAACAGAGACAAAACTCAAAATTCCGGACAGCACGCAGACAAGACGCAAAGTCAAAGACACAGGAAACGACAGCCAGAAGACACAAGGAAGTGTATTCCAAAGAGCGTTATGTGATGCCAAATAAAAACAAACAAATATATTACAATATATAAAACCACCAAGCGTTGCCGCAAGTGAGACAATGATCCTGCAAAATGAAAGATACCACGACCTATCTGGCATCAGTGATCTTTAAAGCACAACGGGTTTTTTCTCTTAGAAACATCTGTGTTTATGATTATCGTTAATATTAATATTAATATCATATTCAGTGATAATATTACCAGGAAATACTTTATACAAAATATATACAAGTAGACACACACACAGGAACGATATAGCAAAAATAAAACGTTCATTATAACTTACAAGAAGAAAAAAAAATTACTGTATTTTTCTCTCCTCTGAGAAAGATTTGACAAAATCCGCTTATATGAATTATCGTTAATTACTCGACCCCCATTATCTCTCGACGTAATATTGTTGCAGATCTAATTATATAGAACGAGAATGATACCCTCCCTTCCCCCCACCCTCCCTTAACCCCCCTTCCCTCACCCTTAACCCTACCCCATTAAAAACCTTAGATGTGCTTCATTTTTATATGGCGTGAGTGAATGAGGGAATGGGGAGGGGGATGGATGAGAAGAGGGGGGGGGGTAAGGGGATGGAGGGGGGAAGGGGAGAGGGTGAATGAGAAATGTGGGGTGGAAGGAAGGAAGATGGGGAGAGGGGAAGGTGATTGAAAACGGGGATGGGGGGGGTAAGGGGGGGGTAGGACCAGCGATTGTGGAATGTATCAATGTCTGACAAAGTGTATGTTACTTGTCCACACACAGATGTAAAATAACAAAAGCTTGATTGAAACCCGATATAAACTTGCTCATTTTATGTCATTAGATAAATATTAAAGGCATCTGGTGTGTTTTTTTTCTGTGATTTTTTCCCGTGAAAACAAGAAAAGAAAAAGAAAAAAGATGATCTGAACTTTTCTATTATTATTATATTTTTTTTTGTGGTATGATTTTTTTTCTTCAAAATTTTGCGTGAACTATTATTCGGGTTTTCACGCCACTCCCTCCATAGTTTTTTTTTTTTTTTTTTTACTTGAAGGATGATTTTTAATAAGATATAGCGATCATAATATCTCCCTTTTGATCATCTTTTTGTCATCACACTTTTAAGAATTCTAAAAGTGTGATGACACTAAATTAAATAACTTATCTTCCTCAGTTTGTGATGACTGGCATCTCAAATGTAAAGGTTTAATAATGCATGATGGATTCCCAGTGAATGATCGACATCAGATGCAATAATATCCGTGAAAATGATTTTTTTTTATTAGAAAATGACGAAAAAAATAAAATAATATACTTAACTTATTACATAGCATTGAAAGGGGACATCCCTATTGCAGCCAACAATGCGGACAATATGGTATGTTTACCAGAAAAATATATTTATATAATATATACACATCCATCACTACATACATTACACTTTCAACTAATCCTCATGTCACCATATTCAAGACACCACAACCTTCCCACAGAAAGAATATTGCACGTGAAGCCTGGGAAAGCCGGGGTCGCCTCCGCATTGTCACTTTCGTTTGTTTTTTCTTTTCTAACATTCAAAAATAAGCCTCGAAGCTCAAGCCAGGAAGTCAAATGAAATAAAAAAAGATTGACAAAATAAAAAACGACTTTCATCCCAGAAGAAGTCCGATGAAGAGAGGCCGATGAGGTTGACCTCCTGCGGCGCGGCTCCTCCGGGCGCGCGCGCGCTCGAGGGAGCCCCGCCGGCAAGGGCCAGCGTGAAAGGCTGCAGCATGAAGTGATCAAATTCCCTGAGCTAGAAGAGTGATGATGACAGCCACCGCCGTGACGTCGCTAGAAGCCGAGAGGTCCTGCAGCCACTCCTGCAGGTCCCACAGGCCCGACAGGATCAGTGACAAGGTAGCCCAGGCGGACCCCCGGGGCGCGCCCTTCGCCGCCGCATCTCCCGGGGCCGCACCTGCAGCCCCTTCGCCGGGCGCCGCGCGGGGCCCGGGGCGCCGGCGCTCAGGACGCGAAGAAGAGACGTTGCGAGAGAGAGTTGCACGCGTTGCATCACAAGGTTCGGTTCCGCGATCGACGGCAGGCCCTCTCGGGCGCCCCGCGCCCCCGCTGGCCCGGCGAGGGCCTGGCGGGCGCGTGGGCGTGTCGAGGAGGCGGGCGGCGGGAGGTGCCGCCTTCTGCTGCAGTGGTGTGCGTCTGACACTGGTACAAGGAGCCGCGGGCGGCCCGACGACGCGACTGCCGGCTATGATAAGAGGAACCCTGAGAACGTTTGGCAAACCCGGCGGCAGGCCCTCGGGGGCCGCCGCGGGCGCCGCCCTCACCCTGCCACCGCCCACGGCGAGGCTCGGGGTTAAAGCTCATTCGGACCCGAGGCCCAAGGGCGCCCTTACGAGGGGCTCTGGGTGGTGGCGGGCAGCGCCTGCGTTTTGGGCTTGCTGGCGCTCGTGGGCACCTGCAGGGGCTGGGAGGCGCTGGTGCCGCCGCCCACGGAGCCCGGCGACTCGGGCTTGGTGGTCACGCCGCCGCCGCCGCCGCCGCCGGTGGTGGTGCCGCCGGTCCGCCCGAGCCGCCGCCCGCGCCGCCGCTGGTGTTGGTCGTCGAGTCGGAGTCGTTGCTGTTCTCGCGGGGTGACACGGTGGGGGGTCGGGGGGGATGGGCCCTCCTTCATGCGCTTCTTCTGCTTCATGCGGCGGTTCTGGAACCAGATCTTGACCTGCGTCTCGTTGAGCTGAAGCGCCGACGCGATCTCGATGCGCCGCGCGCGCGTCAGGTACTTGTTGAAGTGGAATTCCTTCTCGAGCTCCGTCAGCTGCTTGGTGGTGAAGTTGGTGCGTCCCGTCCCGCCGCCGAAGCCGCCGTAGTCCGTCTTGGGCGCTGCGGAGAGAAGGGCGCGTTAGAGCAGGCGGGAATAAAGGCAAACGATAACACCGAGACAAAAAATATGCTGCGTCATGCTGTGAAAACTGTCTCTCCAGGACAGTCATATATGCACATATGCAATCAAATATACATTAATGACCACACACAGACACACACACACTCAAACTGACACAAACACATAGAGGCCAAACCCCCAACCAACCATCCAAGGCAGCCAGCCAGCCCGGTAGACAGACAGACAGACAGACACTGCCCCCACTCCCCTCCCCTCCACACCCCTCTACGAATACCGACAAAAGCGGCAAGTCCACACGAAGAACCCCCCACCCCACCCCCACCCCCTCCAAACCACACACATTTAAATCAACGCCAAAAAGTCATTGAGGTCATTTAAATTAGATACTTAAACAAGAATCCTTGAGAAATACAAGAAATATACTGATAGTCATGTTCCCTCGTCCGACATCCATCACCGCAGCCGGCCCGGACGAGACTGGGGAACAATACGACTGTTTAAACTTGAGTGTGTTTCGCGCTCTCCACCGGCGAGTGTAACCGATATGTGTTTGTCTCCTTTGTAATGCTCGTTGGTTAAACTCATTCCGTGTTTGGCTTCGCTTCACGCTATGACTCGCATTGTGAGCTCTGGGGGATTCCTGGAGAAGTATTTTCACAGTAGTTTGCACGTTTGAGGAGCCCGCGCTTCCAGAGGCTTTTCTGCTCTTTGTCTCTTTCCTGATCTTCTTTTTCGGTGTTGGATCTTCTTACCTTCGTTTTTTATTTATTAGAATTGCTTAATTTAGAAACTTTTGCGATTATGCGGTTAGTTAGTTTGATTGTAATATCTTTGTATTATTTGTAGGGATTAATTGATTTTGTAGCCTTGCGTTTGGAGAAATAATTTTTTCTAACTTTTTTTTTGTAAATTCTGCGTGGTATTGAATTTAAGACAATTCGTTTGAGATTTTAGAATACCTATAATAGATTTTAATAATATTTGTTATATTCACTGCATTTAGAACCTTCCCTTCGGCTACTTAAATAAAATTATTTAACCGCTATTTCAATCATTACTCTCATCATTATTTTCCTCTAGAACTTATCATTTCGTTTTAAAGAAGACTTAATTCTCTAGGTAAATAAAATGATATAATTATACTTGAAATATATCTTGCAGATCCTCTTACTTTAGATATACATATAGAAAAAAATCATATTAGAAAAAAAATAGATATGCATATTGAAAAAAATATCATATTAGAAATAAAATCATATTGATATAAAAAAATCAAACATGAAATAATTAGTCCACCAAGGAAATATATAGATAAAATATATAAAACAATTTCAGAGGATGAGAAAACACTGCGCGGGGAACTAATGTAAATAAAAGGATGTTGGGAGATGGAGGCTATAAGAAAGAAGACAAAGAGGAGGGAAAAAAAGAAAGAAAGAAAGAAGTACGAAATGAGAGAAGAGGGAAAGAAAAAAATGAAATTGTATGAAAACAAGAACAAACTAATTAAGGATAGGGTGAAGGGCTGGAGAAGAAAAAGAAAGAGCAGAGAGATAAGGGAGAAGGAGAAATTAGAAGAAGAGAGAAGAAGACAAGAGCAAGAGAAAAGGAATGAAAAAAGATGCATAGAAAGATGAATAAAAAGGTAAAAAGGGAAATAAAAGGAAATGATGGTAAGAGAGTAGAATAGGAAACAAAGAATAAGAGAAGAGTGAAAAAAAAGACAAAAAGGGAGAAATAAGAAGAGAGGAATAAGATTAAGGTATAAGAATAATAAAAAAGAAATAAAAAAGCAAATACTAGAATAGGAGATTAAGGAAGAAAAGGATAAAATAAAGAACACCGAGCGAAAGAAGAGAAAGAAATAAAACAAAAAAGAACCGCAGAGGAACACACTCTCGAGACACCGGCCGGTAGTAGTGGGAGAGGGGGAGGGGTGGGGGGGAGGGGATGGGGGATGGGGCGAAGAGAAGGAGGAGGGAAGAAATGGGAAGGGATGGAGGAGAGGAGGGGGATGGGGGAGGAGGAGAAGAAGGGAAGGAATAGGGGAGAGAAGGGAGGAGGAGGGAAGAGAAGCAAGAGTCTGGGGGAAGGAAGAAGGATGGGGAGAGGAGGAGGGAAGAAGGTAGAGAAGAAAGGAGGATGGGGGACTGAGGAGGAGAAGAAGAGAAGGGAGGGGAAGGAGAAGAAGGGAGGGAATGGGGCGGAGGGGATGACATGGCAGAGGGGAGAAGGGGAGAGTGTGTCTGAGGGTAATCTGCGAGTCTGTTTCGTCTGTCAAGCCAAGAGCTCTTGACTCGAAACTCTGGCACGAAGAACTGAAAGAGGCTGTCGGTGCGATGTGAGGGGACGAGGAGAGGGAGAGGAGAGGAGGGGTGAGGAGGGGGGGAGAGGAGGGAGGAGGAGGGGGAGGAAGGGGAGAGGAGGGTGAGGAGAGAGTGGAGGGGAGGGAGGGGTGAGGAGAGGGGGAGAGGAGAAGAGGGAGAGGAGGGGGGAGGGGGAGAGAGGGGTGATGAGAGAGGTGAGGAGGGGAGAGGAGGGCAGATCAGGGGAAGAAATGAGGGGGAGGAAAGGAGATGAGAGAAGAGGAAGGGGAGAGAAAGAGAGTCGAGGGGGCGAGGAGAGGGGGAGGAAGGAAAGGGAGAGGAGGGGAGGTGAGGAGAAGAAGAGAGGGAGAAGAGAGATGAGATGAGAGAAGAGGAAGGGAAACGAAGGGGAATTAGAGGACGGGGAAATAGAAGCGAGGAAAAGGGTGATGAGAGAAGAGGAAGGGGAGCGAAAGGACCAAAATAAAGTAAAGGAAGAGAAAGAGAAGGAAATCTTTAAGTCGGGAAATGTCACTGTGTGAAAGAAGGAAGGACAGGAAAAGAGCAGACGAAGAAAAAAGGGAGAGAAAGAGAGAAAGAAAGAACAATATATGGGTAGATAGACAGACAGATAGATAGACAAATAGGTAAATAGATAGATAGAGAGATAGATAGACAGATGCAAGCCTCTCTCTGTCTCTTCCTTTCTCTCTCTCTCTCACTCTCTTTCTCCTTTTCTCTCTTCCTTCCCCCCTTTCTCTCTTTCTCTTATTCACAGACCTTCCTAATATGCCTTTGATGGACGCCACTCACTATCTTTTGAAAGTCACTGTTGATATTTTTTTTCTTTGTTCGGATACCTGAACTATGGCTCGCAACCGATTTAAATGTTGATATCAATTCATTTATTTATTCATTTTATTTGTTTATTTATTATTAATTCATTTATTTATTCCATTTTCATTTATTTATCTTTATTAATTATTTTATCTAATTTTATTTATTTATCTATTATTGATTCATTTATTTATTTATTTTCATTTAACTACAGGATGATAAGCGATGATGCAGTTGTTTGCGATACGAAAGGGTAAGAGAAATTGAAGAGATAAGGTGAAGGAAAATAATACAAAAGAAACCTTAGTTAAAAAAAATAAAAGAGAAAAGATAAAGAGATCAAACACACGCATCACACACACAACAAAACACACGCACACACACACACAAGCACACACAAGCCATCCTCAAAAAAAAAAAAAAAAAAAAAAAAAAAAAAATATCCATCTCTCTCTCTTTCTTCTCCCCAACAAGCATCTCCGAAATAAAACATTTTGTCGGCGGCTGTGTTAGAGCCATTATGATAAGCTGTAACCAGAACCACAGCTGGCCCAACCTACCATTACCCTCTCGCATGCAAGATGTATAGGCTACGAACACTTTCTCTCGCCACAACAAGAAACACATGTAACTCACTCGCTGCTCTATATTTAGGGGTGGCAGCAACCTCGCCTGGTTCTTTGGGGGTGGTGGGGGGGGGGGTGAAGATGGGGGAGAGTTGAGAGGGAGGTGGAGTTGGGGGGGTTAGGGGAGGGTGGAGATGGGTGGTTGAGGGAGGGTGGAGTTGGGGGGGGGATGAGGGGGAGGGAGGAAGATGGGGGAAGGGGTGGTTGAGGGAAAGGAGAAGATGGGGGGTTGAGGGGAGGGGGAGAAGTTGGGGGGGGGGCTTTGGGTGGGGTTAAGGAAAGCCTCGTCTAGTATCTTCAACGCTATTCTCGATAATATGGTGTCTTTACTGAGTGTTTTCTTTTAATTTATTTATATACACATATATCTACTATCATATTTTTTTTTGCTGGAGAAGGCTATGGTACTCTTTTATCAATAATGTAGAATATTCTCCTAAAGATTTTATGTGAGAAAGAAATCCTTTCCTTTCGAAAAATATATTTTTCAAAAATCAGTCTATAAAAAACAACAACAAAAACATTTCGACACTTGACAGAATATATTTTTTTCTGAAAAGTACTACGACTTTGCCAACTCATTTCCCAAAAACCAACGCGCATGTGCACCCCCTCCAAAAAAAAAAAAAAAAAAAAAAAAACACGACATGCACAGACCTACCAAGCCTGTACACGAAGGACAGTACCAGGACCTCCTCTGCGCTGCCCAAGGTCTTCAATGTCAACACACAGCATGACCAAACTGCCCTGTCATTAGCCAATCATTCCGTCTTCTAAGAAAGTCGAACCTCATGATCCAGTCAGCGGTTGTTATGTCTATTTCCTTCCTTCGTCTCGTTCTGCTTTCATAAGACGTTTCTCAAATGATATGTAATTCAGTTTCTTTTCTGATGATTATCTCTTTTTTTCTCTCTCTCTCTCTTTCATTTCGTTTATGACAATGCAACGGAAATCAATATGGCGAAGTGAGACAGGTTGGTATATTTGTTCCATACTATTTTCATTTCTATCTTTTTTTTCTTCCTCCTTTCTGCTTTTTGTCCCTTTCTTCTTCCATACTATTTACATTTTTATTTGTTTTTCTTCCTTCTTTCTACTTTTTTGTCCATTTATTGTCCTATACTATTTTCATTTTTATCTTTTTTTCCCCTCATATCTACTTTATTTGTCTCTGTCTTCTCAATTTTTTGTCCTTTTTTAAGGGATTAGAAAGGACAGAGAGAAGGAGAAAGGGGGGGGGAGGCAGGTTGGAATATTCTCTCCATACTATTTTCAATTCCATTTTTATTTGCCTTCTTTCTACTATTTTTTGCCCATTTTTTCGTTATTTTTTTTCTTTTCCCTTTTCTTTAAAGGAAAAAAGAGGGAGAAAGAGGGAGAAAGAGGGAGAAAAGGGAGGGAGGAGCGGTTGCTATGCCCCCTTCCCCGCCCACCTTCCTTCCCCCGCCCATCTGCCCCGCCCCTTCGCCATCTCATTCGACACTGGACCTCAACAGTCAAAACTTTTACTTCTCACTGATCAATACTATTTACAGTTCTTCCATCCTCCTCCTTTCTCTGTTTCTCGCTTTTATCATCCTTCTCACCTCCTTTTTTTTAGATAATTTTCTCCTTATCGATAATTACACATCGAACGAATGAACACGTGAGAGAGAGAGAGGAAATAACAATTTTCGAATAACACGGTGAGAATAACACGTCGACCAGCTTGAAAATTGGAAATAAAAGGGGAAGCTGTTATCATGATCTCTCTTTCTTTCTTTTCTTCTCTCTCTCTTCCTTCTCTCTCTCTCTCTCTTTCCCTCCTCCCTCCTTCTTCTCTCTTCCTTCTTCTTTCTTTCTCTCTCCTCTCTTCCTTCTCTTTCTCTCTCTCTCTCTTCCTTCTTCTTTCTCTCTCTCTTCCTTATTCTTTTTCTCTGTCTCTTCC
>NW_020868394.1:194139-209139 GCF_003789085.1 Penaeus vannamei
AGAGAGAGAGAGAGAGAGAGAGAGAGAGAGAGAGAGAGAGAGAGAGAGAGAGAACTCGATTTTGAAATTTGAATTTCTCCTCGTTTTAATTAAGTTTCATTTTCTTGTTTCGTGAAAAAAATATCCGTAATTATAGATCATACATACAACAGGAAGAAGGAATGCAATATCATTCCTCATACCCACATAAAAGAGAATAAAGAAAAAAGAAAAGAAAAGAAAAAAAGAAATATACATCAAAATTAAAAAAAATCACGGATCGAATAGCGTTGTTTCTTCCCGCCAACATTTTGTCCCGAGTGAGCGGCGACAGACATTGTTTTTGTGGCGGAAACGCTCAGGAATTATCCATCATTTCCTAATGACATCAGTAACGCATTTTTGTACACATAATACATCATTACTATCAACGACTCGACGATAAGCCCCATCACTTCTATCAAGAGATACTTCAGCGATAATGACACTTGCGATATTAAGGAATTCGAGTAAGAAATATGAGGAAAACAGGTTAAATATGTGGGCGATTATTAACAAAAATTTGGAATACCCTTTCTGGCATCTCGATCGCCGGCCTCTGATTGGCTGGCGGGCGGGCGGGGGAGGGGCGGGGGAGGGGCGGGACCGGGTGAGGTTGGGAACTTCTCTGTAATTACTGGTAAAGTTGTTCACCCATTTTGTTGTCGGGAATTGTGCAAAGAAATTTGGGTACATACATAGAGGCTGTTTAGTTACGGTGGATAACGAGCACCTATCCATTTTCTCGGATCGTTATTATATACTTGTTGTTAAAAGGATTTACCCAGAGTTCTACTTATTGGAGATGAATTAGAATTTTAGAATTTATGGTAAATAATTATCATACATTCCCACATTAGCTTTATTTCTTTTATGATATTCATTGACTTTACCTAAACGCAAACGCATCACATAAAGGTCAAATGAAAATGAGAGAGAGAGAGAGAGAGAGAGAGAGAGAGAGAGGAGAGAGAGAGAGAGAGAGAGAGAGAGAGAGAGAGAGAGAGAGAGAGAGAGAGAGAGAGAGAGAGAGAGAGGAGGAGAGGGAGGGGGGAGGGAGGGAAGAGGGATAGAGGAGAAAGAGGAAGAGGGAGAGAGAGAGAGAGAGAGATAGATAAATAGACAGATAGATAGATAGCTAGAGAGAGAGAGAGAGCTCGCGAGCTCGAGCGCGCGAGAGGGGGGGTTAATTTCACCGCTACAAACTACTCGGCAGCTAACGAGCGTGTCTAACCCGCGCAGAACGAGAACCGCATACACAGCGTTCGTGTAAGACAAACTACCCCAACCGCATTACGTGCGACGGTTCCGAGATGAGTTATAATATTCTAATGATCATTCTCGCCCGCACCGTCATCTGCGCCGCTCTCGCCCTCCGTGAATTCGCGCTGTGCAAATAACTCTCTCTTCTCTGGAAAAATACGATGTTTTTTATTTTATTTTTTTTTTTTCTAAAGATGAGGGTAGTGAGGAAGATGGTATGGTATTGGAGTTGGGTTTGTAATGTTTCAGATTTTGTTGGATAAGTAGATTGTGTGATATTGAAGTTTTGTAAACAAGATCTGCTTTTGAGGTTATCTCCGTTGTTAATGTTTTGAAAGCTATGACGATAAGGGCGTTTTCTGCGTATTTCGTTCTTAATGTAACTGAAAGGCTATAGTCGTATTATACTTATTTTTATTTGTTTATCTATCATTATTATTATTATTTCACACTTTAAAAGAAAAATTAATTAGTTCTACTTGTTCTCATTTATTTATCTATCATCATTATTATCATTTTACACTTTTTTACATAAAAACGATTTCTTTTTATTTCATTCTTCTTATTCTAATTTGTTTATCTATCATCATCGTTATTATTTTACATTTATTTACCTTTTTGTTTTATTTATCTATTTTGCATGCGTTACTCCTAGAGACAATGCACAAGGCTTTAAACTCCGTCAGCCACGTCAGATGTTGCAACCGGGAAGGACTCAGAAGACATACCTCATGATTAGCTGTTGCACGTTGCATTATCCTCAGCTAGGACACAGAGGTGCAAAGCTATTAACTGCCTCTTGAATTATCGTTTTTGTTTTTTGTTTATTTGTGTTCTTGTTGATGGTAAAGGGATTTGAATGGTAGTTTTGAGGCAGTAAATCCCATGGCGATTTGATGGGATGCGGTTATTTCTACTTTCTTCCTCTCTCATGTCTTTTTTCTCCTTCTCTTCTTTCTTGTCTTTCTTCCTTTCTCTTCTATTCTCTTCATTTCCTACTCTCTCCCCTTCCTTCCTTTCTCTATTCCTTCTTCCCTCCCTTATCCCTTTTTCTCCTATTCCCTTCTCCAACTCCCTCCCTCTTTCCCTATTGTCTTCCCTCTCCTTCCTTCCTTATCCTCTCTCACTCTACTTTCATTATTTATCTTCTCCCTCCCTCCTCCTCCACCTTCCTTCCTTATCCTCCCCCTCCCTCCTCTCCCCCTCCTTCCACTCCCTCCTCCTTCCCTTACCTTCACCCCCCCTTCCTTCCTTAACTTCTCCCTCTCCACCTTCCTTATCCTCTCTTTCCCTCTCCCTCTCCTTCCTTACCTTCTCTCCTCCCTCTCTCCCACCTTCCCACTTCTCTCCCCCTCACCTTCCTTATCCTCCATCCTCTCCTCCTCCCCTCCCCTCCACCTTCCTTATCCTCTCCCTCTCCCTCCCCTCCCCTCCTTCCACTCCCTCCCAGCGGCACCAGAGGTCACTCACCAACTGCCAATGATCATGACGGACAGACATCCTGTACATTCTTAACAAGGAATGACACATCCACTTAGCACTGGCTTAGCAATCTCCACACCCGTACGAGGTCGCCGGATTGCGAGGTTGCAAGGTTGTGGAGTGAGGGCGAGGTTTGCAAAAAGAATCCTCGTTCGGAAAATCGCATTATTTTTTGGCAGTTTTTTTATTTGAATGATTCGTACTAGGAAAATAATCCCGATGATTAAAAAATATATATTCTTATTGTCATTATGATTTGCTTGTTTTCTTTATTTTTTTTCTTGGGGTTTTAAGTATTCATCTCTGTGTTCGTCACGATATACAGTGCAAACACGAGCTGATGAAGACGTAATATTGGCAATACTGGACGTGTAGGAAGGAACATTGGTGATGATAGTGTAAATTATAGTGATGATGGATATGATGACACTAGTAATGCCCTTTGGAGTCGAGAATACGATTGCTCTGCTATTACGAACAAAGGAATAAGAGAGACTAAATAAAGAGTGTAGAGTAGTCAGAGTGAGAGAAGAAAGGCTCACCCATATATCTATCTATCTATTTATCTCTCTGTTTATCTATGCATCTATCTACCTACGTATCTGTGTATCTATGTGTATCTATCTATCTGTGTGCGTATGTATGTATTTCTGTGCGCACGTGTTTATGTATGTGTGTATGTGTGAGCGCGCCTGTGGATGTGTACGCACGTGTGCATGTGTGAGCATAGCATTCAGACTTCGGCAAAGCAAACACATTACTTTGAGCGCTTTGCAAAATCACCAAAGGCACACGAACAAGACGAGGTTCTTTGTGCACTTAAAATACAACCGAAACTCGACCGCAGTGGCTCACAGCTCAACTTTGCTTCGTTATGCTAATTGTTATAATTTCTTAGACGTACATCTGATTTATGTACACTGTCATGCATGCGTCTTGGAGGAAAAGGAGAGAGAAAAAGTAGTTTGCTTATAATTGCGATGTGCGCTAGAGTGTGCGGATTGCGTCGGCTGGGTGTGGATTGCGTAGATTGTGTAGACTATGTAGATTGTGTGGAGCATGTATTGTGTGGATTGTGCATATTGTGTAGATTGTTTAAGTTGAGTAGATTGTGTGAAGCATGTATTGTGTGGATTGTGTAGATTGTTTAAGTTATGTAGTTTGTGTGAAACCTGTATTGTGTAGATTGTGTAAATTGTGTGAATTAGCACGAGTTGTCTAGTGACACGATGCAGGAGGTAGTGCGATTTTTATTAAGGATCAATGCACTAGCTCTTTAGCGTGAAATTTGGATTTTAGTGTTTTGCTATTAATGTTTTATCGCTTCTACGTGTGAGTTCATATTAATGAATCTGAACTGTTACTTTCCTTCATTCCTCAAAGATACATTTAGCACACTCGATAGAAGTGTAGACAGTATAAGTATACTTTTAGGACTACACTCTTCACTTAAACCAAACAAAGAAAAAAACACACACAAAAAAACAAAAAAAAAAAGAGATAATGTCAAACTAACTAATAATGATAATAATATGATAATAATAATAAATAATATAAAAGTTCCCATAGAGGTAACTACGACGAAAAAAAAACGGGTCAGTCTTTGAACAAACAGTGATTGAATTACGAGTACAAACAAGCACTCTCTGGTTTACAGTTCAGCAAGACAGCGAAATGGATGCCCGGATCTCAAGCCGAAGACAAACACACTAAAGGTACCCTGAATTTTTTTTTCTCTCCCTCTCCTTCTGTCTGTCTGTCTCTTTCTCTGTCTGTTTGCCTGTTTGTTTGTTTTTTCTGTCTGTCTGTCTCTCTCTCTCTCCTTCCCCTCCCTCCCTTTCTCTTTATCTTTATATCTGCCTCACTTCCTCCTCCCCCACCCTCCTCTATCTCTTCCCCTCCCCTCCCTCTCTCTCTATCAATCTATCAATCCGTCTCTCTCCTTCTCTACCTCTCTATCTCTCTTCTCTCTCTCTCTCCCTCCATCCCTCACTAACTCTCCCTCTCTCTCTTTTTTTTATATAAACCTCTTGGCAGTTAGAGATGGTAATGTGGGCGAGCCGTTGAGAAAAGGGACTATTTTTTTGTTTTTTTTTTTTTTTTTGTTTTTCTTTAGGTTCGTAGGCTCTTAGGCTGACTCATTACACGTAGGAGACCAAAGCGAGGGATTACGGACTTACTTCTTTTGTACAAATCTTGTAAATACGGACTTCTTTTGTACAAATCTTGTGATTCTTTCATTCTCGTGGACATTTTTAAATAATTTCTTTGTCCATAGGTTTGAATATTTTTTTGATGACTCATTATAATGATTTCGTCTACGATAGTTATCATCATTACCAACACTGTAAAGTCATCACCTTTATAAATAGCCTATCGTTCTTTTCATCACAATCATCATCATCATCATCATCATCGCCATCACCATCCTCCTCCTTCGCCTCCTCCTCCTCCTCTCTCTCTCCTCGCCCTCCTCCTCCTCTCATCATCATCATCACCACCACCACTACCACCATCATCACCATCCGAGGCGCTAAAAGCAAACGAAATAAAGCGTTGAAGACATATTAGCTAAGAAAATGTTAAGAAAAGAACAAGGATTAAATAACAGACTCACTTCTCACTCTGTGGAACAAGATCAACAGAAACTCTAGTGTGATAGAATAAGGTGTGAAGCGAAGGCGATAGACCGTAGGGAAGGAGTAAATGAAAACAGATTAAACAAACAGACACAAAGGAAAAGATAAATATATAAATAAGTTGGTGGAAGGGAAATGAAGAGAGGGGGGAGGGGGAGGGAGGGAAGGAGGGTAGGGAGGGAGGGAGGGGGGAGGGAGGGAGGCAGGGGAGAGAGAGAGAGAGAGAGAGAGAGAAGAGGGAGAAGAGAGAGGAGAGAGGGAGAGAAGAGCGAGAGAGAGAGAGAGAGAGAGAGAGAGAGAGAGAGAGAGAGAGAGAGAGAGAGAGAGAGAGAGAGAGAGAGAGAGAGAGGAGAGAGAGAGAGAGAGAGAGAGAGAGAGAGAGAGAGAGAGAGAGAGAGAGAGAGAGAAAGTTTTGTTATTGATTTGCTGTTCTTATCTCACAATAGATAAGAATAATTAGATAGTGGACCAAGATGATACAACGTAAGCTTTGCGAATATACGAATCATAATAAACAAGACAGATAAGAACAAAAAGAACATATAGAAGAATAAAAGGATAAAGAAAAAGAAAGAAGGAGTAACAAAGAGAAAAAAATGTGAAAAAAAGAAGAAAAGAAGAAGAAGAAACAAAGAAAAATAAAACGAAGACGACAAATAAGAAAACAAAAGGAATAAACGACATAACAAAAAGAACAAAAGAAAAGTAAGAACACGCGAGAGTAATAGTAATAAAGGAATGATGATGATTGACGCTATGGTGAGGGTACAAGATGCTAAACCTCACCACACCCAACGTCTGATATGACACAACCTCTTCTAAATATCCGCTTGTGACGCCTAGCAAAAGAAATGTGGAAGTGGATGTGGATTTCGGATGTGGGGTGAGGATGTGGTGTGATTTTTTGTGTTTTTTTTCTTTTTTTCTTTTTCTTTGTTGATTTTTATTTTTTTAACATATTTTTCTGTCTCTAATGTATATAATTTTTTTTATTTCTGAAGATAATTTTACCCTTATTTTTTTCATTATGATTTTTTTAAATTCAGAGAAGTCATTGAGCTACATGTGGTCACCACTTCACTCCAAAAAAAAAAAAAAAAACGCACACAAAAAGCAGAAAAAAAAAAATAAAAACTAATAATATACCCAAATTACATAACCATAAACACGTATAAACCACCACGTCTGGCGATGCAGTTTAGCCGCGATAACAACAGCGATAACACATCTGTCACGACAAAGGGAGATAACAAAACCCCAGAAGGTATGACACGCTTATTGGTGACAGCCTTCGTGTCAGACATGATGTGCCCAGCAGAGAGGACATGACAGTGGTTGTGGCTGTTGTGAAAGTGTGAAGTCTAGGGCGTGTGGTACTGATATGTGGGCGTGGACGGGAGGAATGTCTTCAGGGGAAAGGGCGTGGGTGTAATCAGAAGAGAGTGAGGGAGGAGAGAGAGGGAGAAAGGAGGAGAGAGAGGGAGGGAGAAGGAGGGAGGAGAAGAGAGGAGGAGAGAGAAGAAGAGAGAGAAGAGAGGGAGGGAGGAGAGAGAGGGAGAGGAGAGGAGAGGAGGAGAGAGAGAGAGAGAGAGAGAGAGAGAGAGAGAGAGAGAGAGAGAGAGAGAGAGAGAGAGGAGAGAGAGAGAGAGAGGAGAGAAGAGAGAGAGGAAGAGAGAGAGATTGATAGACAAAGATAGATAGGTAGATAGAGGGAGAGAGAGAGTAGAAAACGACTATAAACACTAACGCTGAAACACCACAAACGCTATCGCAATGAACTCACCACCATCATCATCATCACCGTTATATCCTAACCAACAAACATCACACCAACATCATCCAACCATAAAAAACGAAAAAACACGAAAAAAAGAGAAATAAAAAAAGAGAAACCCAGACGCGGTCGCCACCCACGATGGGCTCCTCCCCAGCGTCTTTCAACGCCCACTTGCGCCCATTGAGACCGAGCTCCGTCCAGCCATCACGCCCAGATTGGAGCCTTTTGAAGAGGACGCGAAAGTAGCGGGGAGAGACGCGGCGAAGTGTCGTGTGATGATTTGCGTCCGAGAAAATCGTGAAAATCTCTCTCTTTCTCTGTCTGTCTGTCTGTCTCTGTCTCTGTCTCTCTCTCTCTCTTCTCTCCTCCTTTCTCCCCTCTTCTCTTCCTTCAGATAAATATGAGGTGACACATAGACGCCAATCTAATATAATCACTTCTTTTTAAACCCATACGCTTATCTATCTATCTATCTGCTATCTATTTATTGCTATTCATCCTCTACCGATCGCTAAACATAAACGGAAGACCCGGATCGCATTTGACCGAAAGTATAAACGCCACAAACATTTTCCCTCCGAGTCTATCGTTCGAAACAGAAGAGCATCGCTTGGCAAAGCCATTAGAGGGGGTGGGACGGCGGCCAACGAGGATCCCATCCCCCATCCCTCCCCCTCAGGCGCACAAGTGGCCGCTGATCCCCCTTATAGTGGGTTCTGATCCTTTAAAATCACAGCAAGGAGGATCCATTACCGCCTTTCCATTGATGATGAGGAGATACAAGTCGGGGGGGATGAGGAGGGGATGGAGGAGGAGAAGAGGAGGGGAAGAAGAAGGGAGGAGGAGGAGGAGAGATACAAGTAGGGGAGGATGGGGAGGAAGGAGAAGGAGAAGGGGAGGAGGGGAGGAGGGGAGGAGGAAGAGGAGGGGAAGGAGAGGAGGAGGAAGAGGGAGAAAGGATTTAGGGAAGAATAGATATGAGGGGGAGGAGGAAAGGGGAGGATGGGAAGGGGGATACCGAGACATGATTATGTATTAGGGAAGGGCAAGGGGAGAGGTAAGTAAAAAAAAGAAAAAAAGTAAAAAAAAGAAAAAAAAGAAAGGTATATTTTAAGCTTTCCGGTATCGACTTAAGACAAAAAAAGAAAAAAAGAAAAAAAGAAACACAAACAAAGAAGAAGAAGATAGAAGTCTTTTGAGGAAAATACAAACATGGCGGTTCGGAAGGCCACTCACGAGACTGTGCGTGACATTTGTTAGATTTCTCTTACAGGATCGATAGTCGTTCGCTGTTTTCCCCTCGCCTGAAGTCGGGGGAAGCCAAAATGTCGGCTCGCTGGACACGTAGCCAGGCGGTAAATATATCTACACACATATACATACACTCACACAGATGTAAACACACAAATAAGGACACTTTCATACACAGTAAAACGCGTAAAAAACACACACACACACATACACACTCAAAGAAATGCAAACTCGTACACAAAACACACAAGACACACACCCAACACAAACAACACCACACACACACCCAACAACACACACACACACACACACAAACAAACACACAACACACACACAACACACACACAACCGAACAAACCCAACACACCCAACACGCTTCGAAAAACCCCCCCCCCACCAAACTTCTCATTTCTTTCCCTCCCTTTTCCCTCCCCAAAAAACTTCGACTTTTAGGCCTACACATCTTTTAGCCTATTGACTCCGCCTATGAAGTTATAACTAGGCCTGAATTTTTGGGTGAAAAGTCCCCCTTGGTGCTGTCAGATGGATAATAGCAGGGAGGGAGGACGCAAGATGGATCAGCCTACGAGCTTTTATCCTTATCCTTCGCCTCCCTCGACCAGCCGCGCCCTCCGAGCTCTTCTGCGGCCGGCTGGACACTCCCTGCCTGCCTGACGGGGTCCTGCGCGCCCTCGGGTCGGTGGACACCCTCCGGAGGCGCAGGAGGGAAGGCGAAAGAGAGAGGAGAGAGGAGGAGGGGAATAGTGGAGGGGAGGGAGAGGAAAGAGGGGGATGGAAAATGGAGGAGAGGAAAGAGGAGGAGGTGGAAAGAGGAGAGGAGAGAGGAGGAGGGGGATAGTGGAGGGGAGGAGAGGAAAGAGGAGGAGGTGGAAGTGGAGGGGAAGAGAGGAAAGAGGAGGGATGGAAAGTGGAGGGGAGGAGAGGATAGAGGAGGAGGTGGAAAGTGGAGGAGAGGAAGAGAGAAAGGAGGGGATGGAAAGTGGAGGGGAGGAATGAGAGAGGAGGTGGAAAGTGGAGGAGAGGAGAGGAAAGAGGAAATGATAACGAAGGCGCAGGAGGGAAAGCGGAAGAGGAAAGGAGAGAGGAGGTGGAAAGTGGAAGGGGAGGGAGAGGGAAAGAGGGGAAGAGAGGAAAAAAGAGGAGGAGAGGAAAGAGGAAATGAAAACGAAGACGCAGGAGGGAAAGCGAGAGGAAAAGAAAGAGGAGGAGGTGGAGAGAAGAGGAAAATGGAAATGAAAGCACTCCGAAGGCGAAGGAAGAAAAGCAAAAAAAAAAAAAAAAAAAAAAAAAAAAAGAAAGAGGAGGTAGAAAATGTAAGAGAGAAGGAGAGGAAAGGAATGAATGTGGAAAGAAGGGGAGGCAAGGAGAAAGAGGGAGCGAAGAGAGGAGGAGATGGAAAATGTAGGAAAAAAGAGGGGGGGAAAGAAGAAAACGGAAACTGGAAGAAGGATGGAGGAAAGAAATGAAGGTGAAAGAAAGGGAGAGAAAAAAATGAAGTAGATGGAGATAGAATATAAGAAAAAGAGACAGGAGAACGATGGAAAACATGACATAAATAGGAAAAGAGAGGGAAGGCAAACGAAAAAGAAATGAAAGCAAGAAAGAGAAGGAAACCAATGGTAAAATATGAAATAAAAGAAGAGTAGAATAGAGTAAAATAAGTAAAAAAGAAAAAGAAAAAATAAGAGAGACACAAAATAATAATAATAATGATAAATCAAATGGTAAGGAATTTAGATTAATTTTCTCAAAGAATGACAAAAAAGTCGCTATTTTTCTATAAAATTTTTACATCCTTTCATAATCCTGAAAATGGTCTAAATGAGGCGACAGCACTTTTGCCCGTTATATGAAAAGAGGGAGGCGGGGGAGAGAGGGAGAAAGAGAGAGGGGGAGGGAGACAAAATGGAGGGGGGGTAGGGAGGGGAGGGGGGGGGGCATTTTCCCTCATTTTCTCTCCCCGGTCCGGTTTTCTTTGTGTTTCCATCCACCGGTTTCCAAATTGACATGTTACACTTTTATTTCCCAGGCGTTGGGTCGCTACAATACCTCCCTCCCCTCTCCCCCTTCCTACCCTCCTCCCTCTCCTACACACACTCCCTTCCTCCTTTCTCCAACAGATATGTTATTTCCCTCCATCACCCTCATATCTCATTCCCCCCTCTTCCTACTTCCTTCTCCCTCACTACCTCATCTTTCTCCATCTCTCCAACATGTTTTGTTTCCCTCATAAACCCTCATAGCTCTCTCATTTTCCTCTATCTATCTATCTTTCCCCCCTCTTACTTCCCTCCTTCCCCCTCACCACCTCATCTTTCTCCATCTCTCCAACACATCTTGTTTCCCTCATACTCCCTCATATCTCCCTCCTCCCCCATTTTCCTCTACCCCCAACCCCTCCCCTCCTTACTTCCTTCCCTTTCCCTTCGAAAAATGTTTAACACAAGCCGAAATCTGGATAAAATATGGAAGCAAAAAAAGACAAAGAAAAAGAAATGAATAGAAAAAATCTATCGAATTCTTTTGATTATATTTAATAGCATTAATATCCTTAATGATCTTAATGTAATATTACGCTTTGAGAAGTTAAGCGTCTCTGTCTGTCTGTCTCTCTCTCTCTCTCTCTCTCTCTCTCTCTCTCTCTCTCCTCTCTCTCTCTCTCTCTCTCCTCTCTCTCTCTCTCTCTCTCTCTCTTCCTCACTCTCTCCTCTCGACCCATTTTACGAAATATTCTATTCTATTTTACTTTCCGCTCTCGGAAAAAAAAATTGCATGTCAGTTATTATACATATCCAGTTTCGTTTCCTGCATTCGTTCCGCACACACACACACACGAAAAAAGAACAGAGAACGAAAAAGAAAATAAAGAGTGAACGAGAGATCGAAAAAAAAGAAAAAAAATGATAACAATAATAAAAAAATTGCAAATAGATATCATATTCGTCTTTCTTAAAACCATCAAACTGGTTTTACCGCCGTTGGAATATGCGGGCTTGTCACGAACAGCTAGCGTCTGGAAGGAAGTCTGGGGAGAAAGTTGGGGATATCGAGAGGGAAGAAGAAGAAGAAGATGAAGAAGAAGGAGAAGGAGAAGAAGGAGGAGAAGAAGAAAGAGGAGGAGGAGAAGAAGAAGAAAAAAGAAGGAGGAGAAGAGAAGAAAGAGGAGGAGGAGGAGAATAAAAGGTGAGGAGGAGAAGAAATTAGAAGGGTAAGAAAGGAGGAGGAGGAGAAGAAAAGGGAGGTGGAGGAAGAGAAGGAAAGAAGGAGGATGAGGAGGAGGAGGAGGAGGAGAATAATAATGACAATGATACAATAATAACAGCAACAACAAAAACAACAACAACAAAAACAACAATAGTAATAACAAAAGCAATAATAACAATGATGAAAATAATCTTAATCATAATGATAATAAAATGAATAATGATAGTACTTGTAATGATTGATAATGATAATAATAACAACAACAACAACAAAAACACGAGAATAATATTAAGATAATGATAATGATATAACAATAACAATGAAAATAACAATAATGCTAAAGACGACGATGATAATAATGGCCGCAATATAACAAAAATCGGAATTGGAAGGACCCCGAGAACTTCCTTCAGCCATTTTGATTTCGTAAGATTTCTTAAGATAGTTTTCGTGTTTTTTTTTGTTTGTTTGTTTGTTTATTGTTTGTGTGTTTTTTATTTCTGTTTATTCTTTTTTTCCCTTTCGGTCGGCCTCCTCGGTGATTCAGGTATTGGGTATTGATTCAAGATGGCGGATGGGGAAATTGTATGTTGTGGAGAAAGGCCGGTTTATCTTTTTTTCTGTTTGTTTGTTTGTCTCTGTCTACGTCTGTCTGTCTCTATGTCTGTCTCTGTCTCTCTTTCTCTCTCTCCCTCTCGTTCTGTAACTCTCTCTTTCCCTCTCTCTCTCGCTTTTTGAAAGACAAGAAAATGACATGTCATACCTCTATGATTTTATTAATCAAGTATCATCAATATAATTTCCCCATTCCTTCTATTACATGCAAATCGAGCTAATAACACCAAGGAAAAGAAAGAAAGAAGAAAAAAAGAAAACAAAGAAATACAAAAAGAAAGAGAGACAAAACAAAACGAAACAGTTTGCTCAAGGTAACGAAACTTCAATTTTGAAAACGCACAAAATTGCCCCCCCCCCTTTCAAAATGACTTCTTCAATTCTTTTTCTTTCTTTTCTTTTCTTTTTCTTTTTCTTTTTCTTCCTCTTCCTCTCCTCCTCCTCCTCTTCTTCTTCTTCTCTTCTTCTTCTTCTTCTTTATCCTCTTTCTTCTAAGGAAAGATTCCAACTTTTTCTTCTTTTCTTTCTTGTTTAAGGAATGATTCCAAACTAGATAATACGTTTCGTGACAAAGGACTGACGTGGATCCGATCAGCCTGATAACAACAGCTGGACCATGATCAATTCTGACGTCACGAAGGGCCACGTGCATGCTGATGGGAGGAGGCCTTCCAGCGCATGGCACTCGGCGCATGGGAGTCGAAGGGGTAGGTGGCACTCGAGAGATGGCACTTGGGGTAGGCATGGCTTCTGGGTGCATGGGCTATTATTTTTTTCTATTTTATTTTATTTATTTATCTATATTATTTTTTTTAATCGTCAGGGTCTTCGTTCTCTTTGTTGTGGTTATGGATGGTTTTGTTATGGTGGTTGTTTATCCTTTGTTTTCCTTATTATGTTTTTATCTACTACTATTTTCTGGAGAAGATCTATGTCCTGATCCTTTCCCACTTTTATTTCCCCCTTCCTTTTCGTCTCCCCTCTTTCCCTCTCCCTTCACCCTCCTCTTATTCCTTCCCCTCTCCCTTATCGACTTTCTCTCTCCCCCTTACCCATTCCCTTTTCTCCCCCCCTCTTCCTTGCCCTTTAACCCCCTTTCTCCCCTCACCCTTCCCTCCCCTCCCCCGCCCCTCCACATGCTCCCTCACCCCTCCCCCTCCACCATCCCTCTCCCCGCATCCACCCCCCTCCCCTTCCCTCTCACCACCTACCCCTCACCCTTCTTTCTCCCCTCTACCCCCCCCCAAATCCACCCCTCCCTCCCCTCCCCCACAGACACGAACAGACTCACGGATCCAGAATCAGACAATGAAGACACGAAGAAGATGATGAAACGAAATAACACAGAGCCAATAACAGAAGGGGACGGCGAGCGGCATTTGCAATCTTGGAGAAATTAGAAGGAGGAAAGGAAGGAGGTTGGGGAGGGGTAGGGGTGGGGGTGGGGGGGGGTGGGTATTGTGGGATGGGGGGGGTAGGGGGGGTGGTGGTGGAAGAGGGTAAAGAAGAGGAAGAAGTGTGGAGGAAGAGGAGATTTTGAGGAAGGGAAGGGGTAAGAAGGAGGTGGGAGGGAAAGGAAGGGAGGAGAAGAAGAAGAAAGAGAATGAGGTGGATGAGGAGAGAAGAGAAGTGAAGAAGGATAGGAGAAGGAGGAAATGGAGAGCATAAAAAGAAAGAGAAAAAATGAAAAACTTTGGGGAGATGAAGAAGAAGAAGAAGAAAAAAAAAAAAAAAATCGAGGAAATTGGAAAAGACCGACACTGGGGAGAAAAAATGGACATAGGGGTACGGAAACAGAGGGAAATGGAAGAGGAAGGGGAGGAGGGGGAGGAGGGGGGAAGGGGAGAAGGGGAAGGAAGGTAGAAAGGTTTGGCGAATCCTGGGGAAGCACCCACGTGATCATGTCCCACCGTAAAACATTGGCAAACACGCCAACCCAAACATGGCATATTGATCCTCCTCCTCCTCTTCCTCCTCCTGTCCGTCTGCCTGGCTTTTTCCTCCTCCTTCTTCTCCTTTTTCTTCTGTATGTCTTCTTGTTCCTGTCTTTCTCCTCCATCTCCTCCTCCTTATTCCTGTCTGCTTTCTGTCCTTCCTTTTCTTGTTTGTCTATCTGCCTTTTCCTCCTCCTACTTCTGTCTGTCTGCGTGTCCTTCTCCTCCTCCTTCTGCTTGCCTTTTCCTCCTTCTGTGTCTTCTTGTTCTGTCTTCTTTCTTTCCTCTTGTCTGTCTGTTTCCTTTTCTTTCCCTGTCTGTCTTCTTATCTCTTTTCCCTTCTGTTCTTCCTTACTCCTTCATGTTCATTCTCTCTTCCACCTCCTTCGGTTATTCATCTTTATTTTCCTCTCTCTTCTGTGTATGTATCATTTAGTTCCTTCTCTTTTTTTCTCTTTTCTTCGTTTTTTTTTTATCAATCTTTTCTTCCTCCACCACCCTCTCCATCCTTTTTCATCACCTCTATGTTTTCCTTCGCCATTTTATCCACTTTCTCTTTCTCCATTTTCGCTCGATCGCCTTCTCCATCATTTTCAAATCTAACGGAAATTTAACCGATTTTCTCGATGGCGTCACAACCTTTATTTCGTGTTTTTTATTTTATTTTATTTTTCATCAACCTTTTATTTTCTTATCTGTATATATTTTTCGACTTTAAAATGATGATGATAATAATTCCTCCGTTTTCTTTTTCTTTGACTGTGTGTTTTTAGGTTTCTGGCCGTTATCCATCTTT